>WBMZ01011213.1:0-79028 GCA_013400975.1 Atrichornis clamosus
TAGTGATCTCCAGTTCCCTGGAAGATCTGCCCTGGCCCCAATCCGTGCCAGCGACGGCCACAGCCAGGCTGAGCAGAAGGCCTTGGGCTGCACAGGTGAGAACCTTCACCTGGCTGCTGCACTTGGAGCGAGATCCAGCTACAAATGGAATTCTGGAAACAGCCTCCAAAATGTTCTATAATCACACCTTTAAAATGGCTCCAAAGGGCAACAGCCCCAGTGCCAGCTCGGCCCCTGCACGAGTCCCTGTGCCAGCCCTGGCTCACTGACACACACACAATAAATCAACACTCACACAGGCCTTGCTTGCACAATTCCTAACCCAAACTCTTGCCTTTCCTGCCCAGAGCTGAGGGAAATCTGTCACAGTGCTAAAAAGGAAGCTCTGCTGAGAGCAGTCATCACCCCAGTCCTTCAGGCTTTGCAAGATTTTGTAGTGAATAGACCCAAATTCAATTCCTAAATCTAAATTTCTAACAAGTTTTGCTAGAAAGATACTGGACAGTAAATCCTACAACAGAATTAAAAGTCTGCACAAGGAATAACACAAGGTTTTCCATGAATAACAGAAGTTCCTTTTTTGTCTCATCAGCCTGGGACTGAATCTTTGCAACCCAGAGTCAGGAGAGTTGTTATTAATACTGAAACCTCTCAGACGTTGTTATTTCTCAGAGAACTCCAGCACTGAGCTCCTCCCATGTGCCTGGAGTGCTCTGGGGAGGGGGGAGATGTTCCACTTCTGTCTGGAAAAATTCCAGATAATAATTTCCCTTCTCTCTCTCTGACCCATAACCAAAGCAGTTGTGTAGAACAACACAGACTATTTATGGAAGGGATGATTCAGTTGGGAGAACAAAAGAACCCTAAATAAACAAAACCACCTCAAATTTGAAGGTGAAAACACAATACTTGCTTTCAAGAGGAGCACACAACCTCATTTAAACCAGAGAGGAAATTACAAACCAGAAAAAGAGCCAAGAGAAATGCTCTGCATTGATGCACGCTCTGGTTGATAAATCCAAAGGAAATTCCCTGTGGATCACAAGCAATTACCAATCCTTTTTCCTCTGTAATAATTACTGACTTGGCTTTCTGTTCAAGTGCTTGACACATCCATTGAGGGCTCAGGGGTTTGGTCAGGCTGTTAAACCAGACAGGCCCAGATCAAACCCACGCACCCCCATCGCTGTTCCACCCCAAATCTGGATGAAACATTGGTACAGTTTATAAATACTCCCCTTCCCTGCTCCTCAGCCCTTCCTTACACATCCATGGTGCAGATTTACTCCATCCTTTTTTCCCAACAACAGCTCTCCAGCTCAAATCCCAGTTCTCACAAACTAAACAGACCTAAGGCAATGGTTCTATCAGTACCTGGAATTCCGAGCTCCCTGTTCCTTGGATTGCTCATCCAAACACAGCAATCTCACCTCAGCCCAGAAACTCTCTGTCCTCAAGGGGAAACACAACCTGAGGTGACACAGCTCTGGCACCACATCTCCTCTCATTCCTGCTGTCCTGGAAACCCATGGGTAGATCCAGTCCCTCAGCCCTTGCATCCCTGAGCACGAGGACGACCGGAGTTTGACACAGCTGTGCTAACACGAGCACGGGCCAATCACTCTGCCCAGCAGGGATCAGTTAAGTGGTTTTTCCTGTCCTGAAAGAAAGGAGAAAAGGAAAATTAAGTTCACTGTGGAAGTCAAAGGATCCTGGCTTTCAAACTTCTGTTCTGATTGCTCACTGTGGAGTTTTATCCACAAAAAAATGAGAAGTGATACAAAATCAAATTAAAAGTGCCCTTTTCCAGTATTTTTATTCCTACCTATTTCAGGCATTAAAAGGATGCTCATTTTTTGTTATTGCATTCTTTGCCTAATTTTAACAGAACCATTTTAATTCCAGACCCCACTTGTCAGTTATTAAATCCTTTGTCATCGGACTTTGGACAAAGTAAGGGACACTTGGGACACTGAGTCACAGGATCCCAAACCTGACAGAGAAAGGTTCAAGGCACTGCAGAACACAGACATCTGTTCATGCCTTGCCAGGGCACCCCAATTCCGTCCCATCCACCTGAGCTGTGCAGGTGAGGCCAAGGCTCCCCTTCCTCCTGGGGAACCTCTGTCTGAGCACAGGGATGTCCACCCTGGGCAGCACCTGCAGGGTACAGTCAGGGGCACAACAAGGCCACCGGGTCCTGCAGCACAGCTTCTTGTGCTTCATGGCTTCCATTTTTTTGGTACAGATTCACTGGCATTTAACCTCGTAAAAATCATCTGGCAAGACTTAACATCAACCCAGAACTTCCAGTGCATCAACTGTGTGTCATCTCAGTAAGCACAGTTTGGTTTTGTGGGAGAAAAACGGTTTTAAAGATGTGCTCGGACCTTTAGACAACTCTGTCCCATGAGATTAAGGACAGCAAACCCGATACGTTGATAAAAATTACAAAAATTATTTACTTGAATTGATGAGGACTAAAATTATTCATTACCCAGCACAGGAGCTGTAACTGCTGGTGCAGGGCACAACTTCTGAAGGAATATTACAGCAATGATATTAAAGGAAACAAAACCAATTACCAGGTAAACTGTCACTCACCCAGAGCAACACCCAGGGGGCAAATCTGCATCTCTGCCTGGAGCAGTGACCTCGGCGTGTGTCTGCCAGCGGAGGGACTGCACAGACTGTTCACCACTACGGGGACGGGCCCTTGGCTGACACCAACATGCCCATAAGAGACTGCTTGTGTTATTTTCTCGACCATTTTGTGTTTTCATTGGTTTTCCCCGAGCCGGGACGATGGATGATCTCCTCGAAGGCCAGACGCAGCAGCCGCTCCCTCCGCTTCCAAGGGGGAACGCGACGGCGCAGCCCCGGCGCCATCGCCCGTCCGGGCCGGGCCGAGGTTCGGGGCTCGGCGGGGGCGCGAGGAGCCTCCTCAGAGCCGGGACCGCGCGTGCTCAGGGGGCCTCTCGCCTCAGCGACTGCGACAGAAGCTGCCCCGCCAGTGCCTGCCGCCACCTGCCCGCCTCCCGCCAGGCGCCGCTGAACCCACCGCCGGTGTCTCCACACCGTGAAGAGCCGAGGGATATCGCGCTGCAAGCGCGGAGTCGGAGTCGGGGTCGCGATCGACGTCGTGGTCGCGTTCAGGCAGCGAATCAAAAGTCTCACTGAGGGAAAGGGTCTTGACATGATTCGTCCCTAATCAGGGCGCATGCGCGTAAACCGGCTACAGTATGTGCCGATCACGTGACTTCCGTCCAAATCCGCCATCTTGTGTCCTGGAGGAAGCCACTACTGGTCAAACAGCCATCTATGGTGTTGTGTCACGTGACTTCCCCATAGCCGCCATCTTGTGTGCTGGCAGAAGCCACTTCCGGTCAAACCGCCATCCTTTGTGTGGCATACGTAACTTCCGCCCAAGGTCGCCATGTTGTGTGCTGGCAGACGTCACTTCCGGTAAGTATGCCAGCTTTGGTGTGGTATTACGTGACTTCCGCCCAAAGCCGCCATCTTGTGTGCTGGCAGAAGGCACTTTCGGGTAATCCACCATCTTTGGTACGGTATCACGTGGCGTCCGCCCAAACCCGCCATCTTGAGAGCTGGCAGACGCCATTTCCGGGCAGGGCCGCCATCTTATGATTGGTGTCACGTGACTTCTACCCAGACCCGCCATCTTGTGTCCTGGCAGAAGCCATGTCTGGACGGTTCCTCGACTTCCGGCCCGGCCCGCCCTCTTAGGAGTCGCCGTCTCTGATTCGCGGCCGCCTCCGCCGTCTTGGGAGGGGAGTGGTGTCTGTCGCCGTCCGTGTCGCGCGCACACACACCCCACAACCCCCCCAGCGCTCGTCCGGGCCCCGGCTGGCACCCCCGGTCCTGGGGGAGCCGCCCAGCCCACTCCCGGGTCTGTCATGAGTTTCCTGCCCATGTAACAGAGAAACAACCATCCTTCAAAAGCACGGTCACAGTTCATCTCTTCGGTGCATATAAAAGGTTCATAATTCATGGGTGCCAGTGGCTAGCAGAGGAAAACACGAGAACATACGCGAGCAGGAAAAGGAGTATGCCTTTCAGATGAGATTTAACTATGACCGCATTAATTATAAAATTACTTGTTTCTCCCGGCGAGCCGCCGGAAGTGAGGGGAAAACTACAGTTCCCGTGATGCCACGGGGTGTCGCGGGATGACGCCAATCCGGCGAGGCGGGGCGGGGCTTGCCTCTGGGAGCGGCCAATGGGGAGGCGGGTGCCGTTTGAATTGTGAGGCGGCGCCGCCGTTACAGGTTTTGCTCTGCCGGGACGCTGTTGTGGTCGGGGCGGCTCGCGCGGCCGAGAGGGTCGCGGTAAGTTCGGCCGGGAGGGGCGCGGATCCCTGAGGCGTTCGCGGGGCTGGGGCAACCTGCGGGGAGGGCGGGTCCGTATGGGGCTGGAGGGCTGAGGCGACCTGAGGTGCTGTGGGGTATGAGGTGCGGTGGTGTCCGAGAGGGGCGCACGGGTCCGTAAGGGGTGAGGGCTGAGGCGGCCTGAGGCGCTGTGGGGTATAGGTGCGCGGAGCTGATCCTTGTGGGATCTGTGAGGCGGCCTCAGGGGCTGTGAGGTGCGCGGGGCTGATGGCTGTGGGGGTCCGTGAGGGGCTGCAGGGGTCCGTGACGGGCGGGAGCCTGTGGGGTGTGGGGGGCTGAGGGACTGTGGGCCGTGAGGTGTGAAGGACTAAGGATCTTTGAGGGGCGCTCGGGGGATTCGTGGGGGACTATGAGGCCTGTGAGGGGATGGGAGGTGCGCGGGGCTGATCATTGCGGGGTTCCTGAGGTGCTGCGGCGGCCTGAGGGGCTGTGGAGTGCACAGAACTATGCGGGCCCGTGGGTTGCGCGCGGCTGAGGACTGAGGGGCTGTGGAGTGCGTGAGGGGCGCTCGGGGATCTGTGTGGGGCTGAGGGGGTGTGAGGAGCTGTAAGGTCTGAGGGCTGTGGGGTGCGCGGAGCTGAGGGGCTATGGGGTCCGTGAGGGGCGCGGACCTGTGGGGGGTGTAGGGGTGAGGGGCTGTGGGATGTGTGGGGCGCGCGGAGCTGTGCGGGGGTGAGGGCCGTGGCGCTCTGAGGGACCCCCGGGCACGGCCCTGGGGCTGCCCGGACAGCGCGGGGTGCCCGGGCTCGGCGTGGGGCGGTGAGTCCCGGCGAACCCACAGCCTCTCCTCTTCTGGGTGCCAGCGAGGAGACCCCGCCGCTCTCCCTCCGCTCCTCCGCGCAGGGGTCGAGACTCGGCTGTGCCTTCAGCCTGCCACAAGCGCTCGTAGGTGAAGAACCAGAGGGGCCTGACTCTGCCTCGCTGAGGCTCCCGTTGGCCAGAGCGCACCCCTCGCCAGCCCCCGTGAGGGTGGGGGTCTCGGGGCAGAGAAAGTAGCAATCACTGGGTAGGGAGGTGAGTTAATCTTAGTGGCCTTTCCTGCTAACGTCGCTTGCCTGAGGTTCTTCATTGTCAAGATGAGCTCTTTTTTCATATAATTCCCATGGAGGGCAATTGAAACCCCCAGTCCCTCTAAAAGTTGAGCATCTAAGGCTGTGTGTTTTTGGCTGCACAGAAAATTCGGGGTGAATGGACTGGTGAAAGCCGGCTCTGTCAGGTTTCTGGTCCGTACCCTGCCTTACGAGTCCATTTCTTGTTAACGCTATATTAAAGGAGAGGCGGTCATGTCCCAAGAGTGCAGTGATGAGTGGGAGTTGAGCAAGGAGAATGTGCAGCCCCTGAGGCAGGGGCGGGTGATGTCCAGCTTGCAAGAGGCTCTGGCTCAGCAGGACTCCTCCAGCCACACTGCTGTGCAGCTCAAAAAACAGTGAGTGATACTATAACAGCTCTTTTCCCCTGATCTTCTTCCCTCCCCCTCATTTTATTTATGTCTTTTTTAACTGTACTAATCTGATAGGCATAAAAAAAGGCACAAACGTTTAGTGACTGATGTCTGTACTACTGTCACACTCTGGCTTTTAGAACTGCTCACTAAAGGTGTTTTATAGTACAGACTGCAGCTTTTAGGTTTGCAATGGAGCATTTAAACAGCATACACTAGGGAGATTTGGCTGTGCTTTTAAATACATTAATTAAGTCTTCGTTTACAGTGTACAATATATATTTGCAGTGATACACATGTGTTTATTGGATGAATCATTTTATCTTTTAGGGAGTTTGAATCAGAAATACGATTTTACTCTGGAGATGATCCTCTGGATGTGTGGGACCGGTAAGTTTCCCTTTATTTCAGAAAAAAGAGTCAAAAGGTCAGATATCTTTGTAAAAGCATGGGAAAAACTTTCTAATTTAATAAGAAACTCATTAAAAGTTATTTGTTAAATTAACTGTCGTGTTTCAATATAATGCCTATTTTTCCTTAATCTCCTTATGTTGTGCAGAAGGTTATTAAGAACTGACTTCCCATGAGCTTGTTCTATTCCCCAGGTACATCAAGTGGACAGAGCAAACCTTCCCCCAGGGTGGGAAGGATGGCAACCTCGCGGCAGTTTTGGAGAGGGCAGTGAAAGCCCTCAATGAGCAGCAGCGATACTACAGAGATCCTCGCTATCTGAATCTCTGGCTCAAGTTTGTGAGTGTTTTGTGAATGTCTCTTGGGTGCTGCTTTTCCTTGGCACTTGTCGGGTTGTGTGCACACAGCCATGCCAGTTTTTGTGACAACAGAGTCAAACAGTGTTGTACAGTGAGTGCAATATTAATTAGATCTATATTTCTGCAAACGTGTTACTCTTGAATTCTGCTTCTCATTTTCAGACTTGTTGTAGGGTTGTTGACTACAAACTCCAGAAGTCTTGTTTTGGAAAAGCTGCTTTAAATAAGTAGAGCTCAAATATTTCTTTAAGGAGAAAGAGAAGTGATTTAAAGATACAACATCTAAGCTATATTTCTCTTATCAGTTATCTTAGCTTCTAACTGTCTTCTATCCACATCCTTTTAAGCCAAATCAAGCTGATCATGTTCTGGTCCTGTCCTGTGTCTCTATTGGTGTAATTTTTGTTGTCCTCATAATTTTAAAGCAGCTTTCCCCAGGTTTAGATTGCTGAGTTGATTTACCAGTTCCAAAACAGGCAAGGAGTGTGCTGTACTTGATCTAAAGCTAAAATAATTGTTCTCAGGAAAGTTAATATGTAATTCAATTATTGAATTACCTCAGATTTAAAAAAAAAAAAAAAATCTAAGAAATGATAACATTCCATGTACTGGCCCTACAGCTGCTTCTGTCAGACTTATATCGAAATCAGTGGGGTCTTGCTGGAGGTGCTGAAGTGCCAATTTTGACTTGCAATGCTCTGCAGTCCAGTGTGGTTACTGACACCCTTAGGTTGTTTCAGGGCAATTGCTGCAACGAGCCCTTGGATCTGTACAGTTACCTGCACAGCCGGGAGATCGGCACCACGCTGGCTCTGCTCTACATCACCTGGGCAGAAGTGCTCGAGGCCAGAGGGAGTTTCAAGAAAGCAGATCTGATATTCCAGGAAGGGCTTCAGCGCAAGGCTGAGCCCTTGGACAAACTCCAGTCCCATCACAAGTAAGGGAGGAAGTTAGTCTTAGGTGCTTCTCTGGGTACCTGGTACAGGGAAGGTTGTGCTGACCTCTCCAATGTTTCTTTCCTAGGCAGTTTCAGGCCCGTGTTTCTCGGCAGGCAGTACTGGCACTTGAGGACAGTCCTGATGGAGAAGATACGGGTCTGCTGGAAATTGCAGAGCCTCAGAGAAGTTCATTGGCAGATCTCAAAGGCAGAGGGAAGAAAAAAGTGAGAGCCCCCATTAGTCGTGTGGGAAGTGCAGTTAAAGGTACATTCAAGAGCTAAACAACCTGTTATTGGAGGAGTTTCATCTTTTTCTTGTGGAATTTGCAATGGAATGTGACAGTTAAAGGTTAATTTGTATAAATATTTCTGCTTATAGCCATGAACCCAAACAGAAGCTGCCAGCCTCAGGCTTCTCTGCAGCTTTCAAATACTCTGAGTTTTGCTGTGTTTGATGAAAATTCAGTGTCTGGACCAGAGATTCCCATGCTTACAGCACAGTCATGGCCAGCACCTCCAGTTCCCAGGGCCAAGGAGAACGAACTCAGCGCAGGACCTTGGAACTCTGGCAGGGTAAGGAGACTCAAAATGGGCTGGGAAAAGAGAGGAAGGTGTGTGTAAGCTGCTAACTTCTGATCCCTGAGACTAAGGTCATGTCCTTTTCCCTTGCCTGTGGTTTATGGCTATTGTCAATATAGATTTAATAATGGAATTCTAGAATTTTTTGGGTTGGGAGGGACCTTAAAGATCATCTGCTTTCACCTACCTGCCATGGACGGGGACACCTTTCACTAGACCAGATGGCGCCAAGCCCACTCCAACCTGGCCTTGGACACTTCCAGGGATGGAGCAGCCACAGCTTCTCTGGGCAACCTGTGCCAGGTCCTCACCACCTTCACAGAGAAGAATTTCTTCCCAATATCTCATCCAAACCTACCCTGCTTCGCCTTAAGGCCTTTTCCGCTTGTCCTGTCACTGCATGCCCTTGGGAACAATCCCTCTCCTTCTAAAGAGTCCCTGGCTATGTGTACGCTACTCCAGTTTAGCAAGCTGACACTGCTAGAATAAGGTTAAAAAACTCTTAAAATCAAGAAATTAAAATGCTTGTTAAACAGAAAAATTGGTAGAGATAGCCTGCTAGAATGTTTGGAGTGCAGAAAAGGAGTGTAAGAGGTAAAACATTAGCTTAGGAAAGGGAGAGAAGCCAGTCATTAGTTCTGTAAGAAAAAAGAGTAAGCATTAAATTATATTGGAAAGTACAACCTGCAGGAAGAACTTGTTGCCTGTCTTATGAAAATAAGGCATGTGCAGCATTCTGCAAATCTTGTTTTGAAGTGCTTGTGAGGAAAACAGAAAAGCGGAGATCAAAAGAATTCAACTGCTGTATCAATGGAATATTTATCCTGACAATAAGGTGGCAGAAAGTAGGTTCCAGTGGTTTAATGCATGAGACATCAAAAGAAACAGCTGTGCTACAGTTGTTTAAAATCTTCTAGGGAAGTGTTGCAAGATTTTATCTGAAGGGAATCAATGCTATGAAATCAGGTTTATTTCACAGGTGCTCTGATAACCCCTGGTGTTCCCATGTTCTCTGTAGCTCACAAAAGAATAGAAAGTCATTAGATGATGAAAATACTTTCATCTTCTCAATATAGAAATTATAAGTGAAGCTTAGTAACAAAAACTAGGATGAAGGGAAGGATGCAAATAGGCTAAAATTTAGGGAAACTCCAGGAATATTAGTTTCAATAGGAAGCAATTTGGTTAAATGAATGGAAGAGTGCAGTAAATCACAGGTTTAATTTAGCTGAGAAGAATGGGGTAGAATTATTAATATAAAACATCTTTTTTCAGTTTCTTGGGTCTGCTTAACACATTCATTCTGGTCTTTGAATGCTTCCATATTTCTTTTAATGTCTGCCCTTTGAGTTCTCTCTGTTCCCCTCCCTTAATGAAATTTCTTTGATTTAATTAAATAAAATACCCTGCTTCGAGCAGAAGAGTCGAGGATGTTTAATTCCACTTCACTGAAGGGCAGTGGAATAATAACCTTTCGTGAATACTTTGAGATATTTAAACCTGCACAGAGGGAAAGGGGTTTCTCTTATTGCTGGTGTCAAGATGCCTCAGCAAACAGTTTGGGAAAGGATGGAAAAGAGGAGTGAGTTTGTGAAATATTCCCACCATGTAACTATTTTGTGTGGAAGAATCACAGGAAATTCAAATAGGCAGATGAGACTAATGTGTTGTCAGAATAAATTATCTCTCTTCTCTTAAATAATGGACCTCAGAAGCTGTTAAGGGATTTTTGTAGTGCTGAAATGGCCTCTGATGGGAAAATTGGAAAAAAAAAAACCAAACCCAAAACAAAAAACACAAGTCTGGAGGCTCTTTGTGTGTAGAAGGAATATTATCGCAGAACTGGGACAATCTTGGCTGTAAAATGAGACTGTGGCATATGTGGAAAACAAGGAGCAACTGGAATACCCAGCCTGACCAGAATAACATTCCTTCAATATGTATTTAACGTTCCCTCGGAATAACAGATATTGGGGCTGATGAGGACATGAGGGAGGAGTGTGCCTTGCTTTGTAGGTGCAGTGTGCAGCTGGTGGGCTGTGACTGTGTCAGAATGCAATTGATCTTGGAAAAGTCTATATCAAATATAATTTTTTAACGTAATAAAAACTCCAAGAAGACAAGGAAAAGGGAAATTCAGAGGGTACAGGGATGTCGAGGCTAAAAAGGAATCCACAAGCTGTTAACTTTGCCTTTCTTTCCTCAGCGTCCTCGCAGCACTTCAAATTCTGGCCTGGAAGTGCCCCAGCCGCTGCCCAGTTTTACCCCGTACGTGGACGAGTCAGCTCAGCCACAAATGATGTGAGTCCTGGGTTTGAGATGGGGGACTGCATTTGGAATTCTCAAAGCTCCTTCCTAAAATTCTGGCTTGTTTTGCCAAGTCGTTAAGCCTCTAGTGCTACAAGATTTTAAAAATCTGTCAGCCTGGAAGCAATTAGTGCGGCAGCTTGATAACAGCAGAGGTTGCATAAGGACATGGGAAGTGTTCAGCCAGTGCTGCTCATGATGTGGGAGCCTATATCATATTTATATTTGCTAATTATTTTAACAGCTTAACTCAGAGTGTTTACACAAAAGCACAAGCTACCTGTCTTAGGGTGCTGTTTGCTGTGAAATAGCCCCAAATTGAGGCAGATGTGTGGCTGTTCTTTTCTATCCTGGGAACCCTGTGCTCAGCATATCTGGAGTTTTATTCTGAAATAAGCTATCAGAGTTGCCATGACAACAGTGTTGCTTAGGTCATGGAGGAATGACTATGCTGCTTGTACAGTGCTCCCTGAAATGCTGATAAATCCCAGGAGATGGGGTGGTTATGTTACAGCAGGGGAAAAGGCATTATTTTGCACAGTTGCACTACCTTTCCGTGGCTAATGATGGCCAGGGAATAGGCTCTTCCTGAGAGATAAGGGGAAAAGGCTGGTCTTACAGGCAGTTTCCACAGTTCTGAATTGTATGGAATCAAGGAATGCTGAGAGGTGGTGAGCTGCATGGATTGCATGTGGACTGCAGAATAGCTCTGGCCAAGGATATGCCGTAGTTTAGTTGAAGAATATGTAAACAATTACATTTCTGTTTAAACTATAAGATTATTTCTTGCTCCTGGAAGTCAGTGATGCCACATAATTAAATCTCTTGGCATGCTGGTCTCTCAGAGGAAGACTTGTTACTTACAGAAGGCAGCAGCTTTTTATACCAGGGAGAGGGAAGGAGTGGGTGGACCTGAACATCGTGCTAAGTTAGCTCTAAGCAACTTAGGCAGAGACTTGGTGTGTAGGTTTATGTTATGTAGTTGAAACCTTAAAAGTAGATTTTTTTTTTTTTCCTGCCTTTGACCGTTTCCTCATGATAGCACGGTCACCAGCCAAATCGTCTGAAAGTGTTTTGCTGAAACTGTGTAAATGTGATGCAAATCATGCCTTCAGCTGTCATCCAGAGTTCGGGGCAGAAGGACCCTGATGTGATCTTGGTAATAAGCCTCTACACTCCCAAAGAAGGCTTTAAACCCCCAAACACTCAGAGCACCTGCTTTGCCTCATGCTCTCCCAGATAGTGTGAGGGTTGGGAGCTGCTTGACGTGCAAAACAAAACAGATACTTTGGAGCTGTGCACAGGGTTTTCTTTTGAACTACTTACCCAGACCACAGTGAACACAGTTTTTACAGTCAGTTCTTTAGGTCTTCTTTTATTGAGGCACATGTGTGAGTTAATCCAGCTGAAGTCAGCTGGATTGCTGGTGTTGGTAAAGCTGTACAAATGTTGGCTCCTCTCTCCTGAAATTAGCATGTAGGTTTCATCTAGCCCAAGATCTTCCATTTTTAAGTCCCTTTTATCCTGTGTCCCTTTTCTCCCAGATAATCATCCTGCAAACCAGAGTTTAGGGACTTGTCACCCCTGTGGTCACACAACTCAGTGGAAATGAATTAAACAGATCCTGCTCCAGAATCCATGGCAGTTCAGACATAAGAATTTTATTTGCTCTTGACTGGACCTTATTAACACTTTGGTTTTGGTTTGGTTTTTGTTGTTTGTTTTGTTTTCTTTATCACACAATTCTGAGTAGTATGCTGGCCTTTGATGTATTATCATTCCAATTTTCTTGTTTATTTTCTCTAACAACAGAACAGGATGTCTTTACTGCAAAACCAGATTCTGAAATTAGCCCTGTTCTCTTCTGTGCCTGCTTTTCTGTGCTACAGTGAAGTACACAAAACCCAAGTAATAAATCCATGTTTTTTCAGGACTCCCTGCAAAATTGAGCCCAGCATAAACCACGTGTTAAGTACTCGCAAACCTGAGAAAGAGGAGGACCCACTACAGCGAGTGCAGCATCGTCAGCAGGACACTCAGGAAAAGAAGGAGATGGTGATGTACTGCAAAGATAAAGTTTATGCTGGAGTTGACGAATTCTCTTTGGAAGAGATCCGAGCTGAAATCTACAGGAAGAAAGCAAAAAAGAAAGCTGAAGGTGTGTTGCAAAATGGGCTGAAATAAGTAATGTTTTCAAGATGAAATCATAAAATTCTATCTGCTTCTGTCTGTTACTGCAGCTGCTTCTCCTTTTCTACTGGAATAGTTACTGAACTGCTCTGAGGTACAGAGACAGTAACATATTTGACAACTTTACATGGAAGCTGTGGAACAGGAAAAGACCACCAGAAGTTTTGGCCCCTTTACAAATAATTTAGGCTTTAGCCACTGATTGTGTGTGAAATATGCTTTGGGCCTTACAAACTTGTTTTCTTTAGAGGAAATGCAAGCCATAGCACAGAAGAAGGAAGAAATACAAAGGAAAATTGAGGAGCTGGAAAAGAAATTAAAGAAGAAAGAAGATAAGCAGCTACAATCACATGAACAGGTATTGTCCTCATTTAACTGTTCTTTTACAAATAGCTGCAATTTTAAGTAAAAGTACCCAAGACAGCCTAAAAGAAATATATATATTCTTCTAACACGTTTTGAAATTCTTTTAGAAGGATTCTTTATTAGTAAAGTATGTTCTCGCTCTCTCTGTCTCCCTTCCCCATTTCCAAAACAGTGCCTTCATAGTAAATATTTCAAATAATGAAACACAGCTGTGACTTCGTTGTAACCTGTGTAACTGCTTACATGTCATTAACAGTTGCAGGGTAACTAAAATCTTCTATAAAAGTTTATATATGGTTGCAAAGGGTAAAATTGCACATTTTCACTACATTATACTTTCATGCAAGTAAGCTAAGTACAAATAAAAACATCTAAAGACAACTGTTAATCTATCAGGAGTTTACCTGTGTGGGATTATCATCATGTTCTTGTAACCTTTTTGCATGGCTTGTGATTCCATCACTGTAGAACTAAAATGTGGTTTTGTTTCTACAGGCAGCAGAGATAATGGAGGCCTCAATACCTTTGGGACTGCAAGGATTTTCTTCTTCCAGTGCAACAGAATATGGGGAGAAACAGCCTCAGTCACAAAGGTAATAGAGGGAGGGTTTGCCCACAGTGGGAACACTGGTGAGGATAATTAGGTACAAGTAACATGGGTCACTTACAGCCTGTTTTTGCAGGTAGAATGGAATATACCCTTGGCATCAGCCTCTAATTTGTCATCTCTTTCTCCCTATTTTTGATTGTCTGAGGGATTTTAGCTTCTTGCAAGTAGCATATGCCTGCTTGGCTTGTCTTTTTTACAGAGTTTACTTAGGTTTTGTGAAGGTCTGTAAAATACAAACTTGTTTCTTATACCTTTTTTCACAGTGAATTCCAGGTCTATGAAGATACTCAACTACAGAAACCATCTTGTTCTGATGGTAAGCAAGTTTTTTACCATTAAGGAGAAGGCTTTGTTAAGGGAAGTGTTCTATGAATACTAAGATGGCAGCAAACTAAAAGCAAGAGTCTAGGTGGATAGAAGAATGAGACTGTGTGTGCTAGTAGTGCCTTTTACTACACTGACCAAAACATGGAGCATCTGATGTCTAAGAGCTGTCACTATACGAAAGGACTTTAAAGCATAAGAGCTTCTTTCTTTCAATAGCTGGAGAGTTTTCTTCCATCTTTCATATTTGCAGTCTTACTAAAATCTCAAAAGAATTTAATGCTACCGTTAGATCGATACTATGTTAAGTCCTTTTTCCTTAGAGATGTCAATAGAGGAATACAGCCAGAAATTCTGTAATTTTGATTTTGGGAAAGTTACGTCCTGAAGAAATTTACTTCTGATGGAATTGACTGCTGTTGCTGTTGACAGAGGTTATCCAGACTCCTGATGTATCCCCAGATATCCCTAGTGGAAATACGTTTTTAAACTCTAAGGAGGAACCAGGAGATGAGGCCAGCCTTGCAAAAAAAGGTACAAATTCTGAAGTATAGTCTAAAAAGAGCAAGTTACCTCACATAATTTGGTGGTAAAGGTGTGGTTCATTAATGTGACAAAACCAAGCCTTTTTTAATAGATTTCTTTATATGCCACTTGTGTAACTTCCCGCTAGAACCAGTACTTTTAAGACTATGTATTAACTATTTAAAGTAATGTTGAGTATGCTGTTGTGGAAAAACTGTGCATATGATAGAGCCTCTTGGTTTTTCTTTACAGATGTACATCTGCTTCCCCCATCGGCTTCTGCTCCATTTTTCTCTATATTTGATGAATCCTCTACTTTGACAAATCAGAATATAAGGTAGAATTATTCAAGACCTAGATTTCAGAGGAAAGGAAAACTGAAGTATCAAGCCACTTCCTGTAGCAGCTGAAATAACTGTTTCTTTCAGGGATGTGGGGTGGTGTTTTGTTTTGTTTATATTTGTAATTTTTATTTCATTACTCAGAGTCCATGATGAGGAAATACTCTCTTGCTGTTCATCTTGAACCAAGAACTATTTAAGCTGCTGTATAAACTTTTTTTTCTTCTGGAGAGCTGTATATGTTGCTTACTGGTAGTTCTGTAGTAGAAATTGATTGATTGATTGACATTATCAATAGACTTCAATTCTAGAGAGGAATCTGTTGAAGATTGGAAGCTGCCCTAATAAATGTTTAATTGAATGTAACTTTATCTTAGTTGTTCTGCAGATCATAGCCAGAAAAGTGCCCGCCGCCCTCTCGCTGTTCGTAAAGCTGTGGATTGTCTGGCTGCCAAGGAAGACGTATCACCAGCAGCCTGTGTAAGGAAACAATTCAGCCTACGGCAGATTTCCTGCCCAGGGGACACCAACACAGCCCGCCCTGCTGCCAAACAGAGTCAGCTGGGCTGGACAATCAAGGATCCTAAATGGCATGCAGTTTGGCATGGCAGTATTGAGCTGGGTGATGATGAGATGATGCTGGAAGTTTCATGGTTTTATTAGGCTTTAAGGTGGGCAGTGTGGCAGTGATGGTAGGGAGGCTTCCAAAATTTAAGTAACTGATTAGTGACTGGGATTACTCATGCTGAAACTTGAAAAAGTTTGTGGGATGAGGAGTTACACTCTTAAAATTTGTCTCCTGTTAATTCACTTTGTGCCCTGCACCCAAACAAACACCTCTGCTCCCATGTTCCTTGCCTGAAGTACCATACACTCACCTTCCTTAAAACTTTGTTTCCTGAGCTCCTGCCTTTGTGTGGCAGTTTTGCAGGTGTTCATAAAGCTTTCAGTAGAGATGGCAGTTGCTGTCTAACTGAAGGCCGTGGTTACTCCACACCTCAGCAGACCTCCAGACTGGCTGAGTTACAGGGTTTTACTCTGAGCTGAGGATTTTACATCCAGCTACAACATGAAACACTTAGCAGGGTTATGTATGGGAGGCATCACGTTGGTTCTGGTTCTAGAGTCAGTCAGAGTAACTGCGTAGTTCTGTTTATGTTTTGGGTGCCTTTAATGCCCAACATGTAATAAATAAACACTTCAGTAACGTGCTGCTAACTGAGCTGAAATGCACTTCTGCGGTGGTAGATTCTAAGTAGCCTTTAAGAGTTGGTGGCTGCTCTGGGGAGAAGACAACAAATCTTCCTTTTCTAGGTTGACAAAATGTGCAATGATAATTCAATTATTACATCTGAATGAGCAATATACAAAATATATGTGGAAGAAGTCCTTCCTGTGTGGGTGGTGAGGCCCTGGCACAGGTTGCCCAGAGAAGCTGTGTCTGCCCCATCCCCGGAAGTGTCCAAGGCCAGGTTGGACAGGGCTTGGGGCAACCTGGGATAGTGGAAGGTGTCCCTGCCCGCTTCCAGGGGCGTGGAACTCGATAATCTTTAAGATCCCTTCCAGCCCAAACCATTCTGGGATTCTATAATGAGTAGAATTCATGAAGACTGAGTGTCCAATTCTTGTTAGAAGGTGGTGGAGTGGAAGAAAGGAAAGAGAAACATTCAGGTTTTAAATAAAGAAAAATGTTGTCATAAAATCTAGAGGTTTTCACTGTCTCTTCCTTCTTTTTTCAGGAAGAGCTGAATGGAATTGAACCTTTGACTGAGGATGCAATTGTGACAGGCTCCTATAAGAACAAAACCCTTTGTGCCAACCCAGAAGACACGTGTGACTTTAACAGGGCTGCCCATCTGGCCTCGACACCCTTTCATGGTGTGGTAGCTCAGAGAGTCCCAGCTCCTGCTTTCTCACAGAGTGAACTGAAAGAAGATAGTCCAGAATCCAAGAGTACACCTCTGAATCAGGAAACGCTGGTGTGTGAAGGAGCATACAGTGAAGCTCTCTGTGTAAATAAACTGAGGTAACTAACACTAAAGGACCTTAAGCCCCTCTTCCTGCATGTTTATCACAGTTGTGGTTTTAGTGTTGCTAAGAAAGGAGTCTCTGAAAAGACCAGAATATATGGGAGAGAGCCATTTCTCTAGCTCAGGGTCTGCTTTGCCTTGAGCAGATTTAAGGGGTAATAGCAAGCGCACTTGACTTTTCAGCATTACTGCTGTGGGACTTAATCACATGGGTTTTTAACAAAATAACTTGCAAATAAATTAATAGATGCATTCTGTCTTCATGATCAGAGATAAAAAGCAGAATCAACAATTCCTTTTATACTCATAGGCTTCTGCAGTTGTTTTAAGCATATAAAACACATCTCATGATTATGTTTTAGTTCTACAGAGGAGAAAAGCTGGAAAGAAGAAGAAACTGGCAAACAGCTTCTTTTTTTGTCATTGTAAAGAAAAAACATCTGTTGTATGGGAGTTTCTTAATTTAGAGCTGAGTTGGATTGGCTGGCTGTTAGTATGTTAACGTGTTTACCATGCTGACGGTGTTTTTTACTTGCGAGGTTCTTAAAAACCGTGCTGATTGTAATTGGGAAGAGTTATTTCCTACCCAAGCCTTCACGGCTTTAAAAGCACTGAAATTTCGTAGCAAAGGGAATAGAAAATATTCAGTATGTCTTCTGTTGTAGAAGTCAGATTTGGTGGAAGAGAAGACAAAAAATCAGTTGTAGACTTAGACTCTGAGTATAATCAATCATCAAAACTGAAATAAAGCTCTGACATGACTTTTGGCTTTGTGCTGAGGATGCGAAAGGATTTCTTCATGTTAATTAAATCTGGGAGTGCACAGTATCCTCTCCTAATTACTGGGCTGGCATTATCTAGAACTTGTATCTTTGGGAAGTCTAAATAGTTGATGGCTTTATTTACAGCCCGATAATGGAAGCAAGCCTGGAAGATACTCGCTCATCAGGTTCTTCAGTCTCAGGAGGTTCTCTGTCCTCTGTTACACAAACATCTACTATTAAATACCTGCATATTCCTGAGAAACTGGAGCTGGCTCCGAGCTTGCCTGCTGAAACGGTTACTGATTCGGAAGCTGTCTGTGGAAGTGTTACTGGTTAGTACTAAACTGAATTTCACTGACAACAAATAACTTGCAGCTGTCACTAAATGTGGTTTTTTCTGTCCTTCCTGTATCCCGTCGTGCTTCCTGTGTGTTTTCCATCACTGTGACTTGTGACTGAACTTGTCACCCTTGTCTGAAGCAGCAGTGGGGTGCAGTACAGAATGCTAGTCAGCATCCTGAATATGGAAATATTAAGGTGACAGAGAAGTTATTCAAGGTAGTAAAGCAGGCAGTATGTAGGAGTAATGAGGTCAAATTCTGAAATGAAAAGTTTGGACTGGATGGCAGTAAAGACTTCTAAGACAGCTTTGTTTTGATTTGTCTTCGTTTTTTCTCTGTTATCATACTGTATGTCTCCTGATGTGCTGATAACTACTACTTTGAAAAAGATTAATAGGAATTTGGAGTCTAGTGCAAGTTGCATAATTTTGGCTTAAATTTGCACCTTTAACTGCTGTAAACTGTTGTGCTGCTTCACAGTATCCTTCTTATCCCTATGGAAGGAAAACAGTATTGGTACTTAAATAATCAAATTTTTTTTTTTTCTTCTATTTAAAGACCCTTGTTTCTCTCTGCTCTAAATATTTATATTACAGTTAGAAGAGGAACGGTCACAAAAATCCTTCAAAATCCGGCCTATGGCATTAGTTGTATGTTGAATTATGGTTTTCAAGGTGTTTAACTTGCTTTAACTCCTTTGATTTTGGTTTATGGTACCGTATTAGAATTGTGTATCTGAAAATTCTCGGTGTATCTACTCTGGAGAATTACATTCTCATGTGCCGGCAAACTGTTTTATGATGAAAGATGCTTGGGGCCAGGGATGAAAATACAATTAGGAGCAGTGATGTCACTGAAATAGCTGAAATACTTGGATGGATCTTTGACTTGTTTTTATCATATGTTCTAATCTTTAGAGCAAGATTAAGCATTCTCTTCAGAAAGAAAACCATTTGTTCAGATGTTTTAATGGTTCTTTCTTAAACTTTGGATTTTTCCTGTTGCATTGTTTCTTGATTTCTGCACATTTCCCTTGAACTGCAGCTCTCACCCTGGATGTAGTAATTCTTAGGACTCCTTAACGCTGTGAAAGGAATAAAAATGACTTCAGATGTCTGTCAGTTTATTCCTGTAAAATATGCCAGTACATTTCATAGGTTTGTGATGGCAAAATCTTGGAACACTATGTAGCCTTGAGCCTACAGTGTTTCCTGGATCTGTTTTGACAGAATTACTTGCTGAGCAGTACCTTACTGCAATGCTTTTCAAATAAGTATGGGTATAACAGTAGATAATCTGGTTCTTACCTGGGTACTGTGAAAGTTGAAAATGTTCTCCCCCATTACTGCAACGTCATTTGGGAGAAGAAGGCAGGAGAAGCCATCTAGTTCTGTTGTGTTTTATCTCAGATAATCAGGGAAACTAACCACTTGAGGCTGCCTTGGTTTTTTACAGATCAACTCATCTATTGAATGACCTTTTTTTCTATTATACAGTAAAATAAGTCCAGTCCTAGAGGGAACTGTAAATATCTTCCAGGAGATAAAAGCCATTAAATTCTTAGTATTACAGAGAGCTGCAAAGTTGGAGTCCAACTTTGTTTTCCTTCACTTACATAAAACCTCTGCTGTAATCAAAGGACTAAATATCACTAAACTCCATCATTTGAAAATCCCCAACTGATCACTTCCTCTGGGCATACATTTAATAAAGGAGTGTGGATTTGCAGAATGAGTTTGAATTCTGCTGTGACTGAAATAATTCCGAGCTTTGTCTCTTGTGAAAGATAGATTTTGCATGATGCTACAGTAGAACCCTTGAGACCTCATGGTAAGAGTCTGTAAGCTACTTTTAACGATGAGGGTCACATTTACTCTCCAGAACTATTGGAAAGAGATGAATTGACTTGCTAAAAGATGAACAGTAAATCAAAAAGTGGATGGAAAGCTTCCAGTATGCAGGTTGCTATTAGTGACAGGTATAATCAAATTGCAGAGAGCTAATACTTAGCTTCAGCTGCTCTCTTCATGATGTTTGTCTCCTTAGGGGATAGTGTGGCTCAGTTCCTGTGGAGCGCTGAACATCGCAAGAAGCTTTTAGATCCTGTGCCAGAATCACTGGTTGCTTCTCCAGATTTTCACTTGGAGGCTGGAACACTGCCTAGCATGGAGGTGGAGAAAGACATTGAGCTGGGTAGGTGTGCCAGGCCCTCTGCAATGCACTTTGTGTTCTAATTGGCTTGACTTATTGTTCATCCTCATCGTTTTATGTGCTGTGAGTGGGGAATGACTTGGGAACATCTATTTGCTGTGACAGCTTATGAATGTAAACTTTGATCACAGGAAAGGAGACTTACTGCATCAAATGGGAATACTGGAACAATGAGGAGTACAAGATGTTTTTTGCCATCCCAGCTAATCTTTTCCAGTTGGATGCAAAAGGATTTGCAATAAAGGTAACACATAAAATGGTTATTGTACAAGAAGTGTGAAATGGTAAAATCTCATCTGTTAATATAAATCCTTAATTTCTGAATTTCATGCATGAAGTTTGCTACTTGAAGTCCACTTTCTAATTGTGGATGAGGATTAAATGTTTCTGACTGTGAAAAATGTCTTCCTTGGTCAAGTGGGAGGGGAAAAAGGATGAGAAGAATATGAAAATGAGCAATTTTCACTATTCTAAAAATAAATGTTCTTCTTATATACCTTCTTGTAGGTGTATTCTCAGCCTGTGCCTTGGGATTTTTATATCACCCTTGAGTTACAGAAGCGTTTGAATACTGACTTTGACCAGAGCTTCAGTGAGAATTGCAGCTGTTACGTGTACCAGGATGGCTGTACCATTGTGCACAGGGATATAAATCGCTTCACGCTCGGGGTCAGTCCAGATACACCAAGTACAAGTGTAGGGGACAAGAGTGCACTCTTGCTTGGGTGCCAGCAGTGGCTTGGGTTGGTGTTACGCTCATTGCTGAAGAGCTTCACCTATACCATCCTACAATACAGATCCTCTGGTTATCTGTGTACAAATCAGGGCTGTCTGTTAAGGCCTCAGTTGGATCTGGTTTCTCATTCATGGATCATGTGCTTCTCAGAGACAATCTTGAACCAATTTTTCACATTTTCTGTCTTTGTGAGTCATAAGGAACCAGAGCCAAGAACCACATGTTACTCCACAGCAAGATTTGCATCTAAAACTGTTGTTTAACTTGACCTCTTTCAATATGTTCCAGTCAGCTCTAGCAAGGCCATAGCATTTAATGTCTTGCTGAATGATTTACACTGTAAGTCTTGTAAGTGCATTTTGAATTGTTGCATACAAATAGGACTGAAATTCTGTAGTGATTTCAGTCTTCAGTTCAATTTCCCCCTCCTGATCTTCTGTCCAGTTTTGAAAAATAACATTTCCTAAGAGCTCATGGTTCTTGTAATTCTGTCTGGGCTGATCATGGGCAAAATCTTATTATACTGTATTTAGAGTTGGACTGTTACCTCTGTACAGATGAATAATGAAACAAAAGGTGAGCTATCAATATTTCACCCAATCTAAGGTAGAAGGGTACAGAGATGGATGTTTATATTCTTTTTTCAGGATGTTATTCGTGGCCATAAGTCCATCACGGAGGAAGTAATCTTCTTGGTTGTTTATAATCTTCTGGGTGTGGTAGAGAAGCTGCACAAAGCGGAGATTGTCCATGGAGATCTGAGGCCAGAGGTGTTGTTTCTGGGAGACAGGTTTGTCTCTGTGTGTGAATATGGGAGGGTTTAGAACAGTCATTTCAGCTACAGCTCCCTGACTGCTGTAATTTCTCCTGTTGAGCTGGGTTACTGAAGAACTGAGGCCTGAACAACAGGCCCTGAGCCAAAGTTGACCTCTAGATGAATCTTCTAACCAAATATTTGATGTGTCCACTCATTAACAAAGTATTATTAGTAGTGTAATCTATCTATCTGTTCACTGGCAAAACATATATTTACCTTTCTGTATTTAGAAACCAGACAAGGCCACATTTGGCCTTGTTTGGAGGTCCATGGTCAGAGGGAACTCCCTTGGTTGCTCCCTGACCTCTGGCCAGGCTTTGGGAGGAAGGCAAGAGGAGGGTGAACCCAGATGTTCCCGCACTGGAAGTGGTGACTGACTGAGCACCCTCCCAGCTGGGCCCTCTCACAGCGGAAGCCTCTTTGCCTGCGGGTGGACGCACCACGTGGGCATTCATTCCCGTTTCTGGGAGGGGCTCTCCGGGCCTGGGCTGTGACAGGGGCTCCCCGGCTGCCGTGTGGCTCTGGTGAAGTCTTGGGGGCCCTGGAGATGGATCTTTGTCCTCACTGTGGGCAACCTTTCGTAGTGATGCTGAGGTGCATTGCTGAGCTTCTTTTGTAGTTCTTTGCAGTTTTGCATTACAGTAAATTACACCTCTTCCTGAAGTTGGTTTCTGTGTCTCTTGTGCTGACCCTGCCCACTGGCAAAACAGGTACTGATTTTGCAGTCCCGGCGTTTTAGGCTCCGGTGTCTTCTGAAAAGAGTGAAACCACTATATTTAGGAATAGACCTTTCTGTAGAAATTGGATACAACGATGTTGTAAACCTATGCTGAACAAAAGAGGTTTGCTGTTGCCTCTGTTTTTGAGTTTCTGCTTTACCGAGGTACCGGACCACTAACTGGAGATGGTATGTAACTAGCCTTTGACATTCCATATCTGAAAACCAGGAAATTAGAAGAAAAAAGACAGGTGGGACTGGAATATCCAGATACCCTTAAACATAGTGTTCAGCCTCCTCTGCAGTCCAGCTTGTACCTTGATGCATAGACCTAATTTTCTTCTTTAAGCTCTTTCCCATGTTATGTTAACCAAGCTACATATCTCTTGGAATGTGATCTGTGAACTAAGTGTGGGAAGCAAGTAACCAGAATGTCTAATGAATCAGATATAATTCCATTGCATACATTCACTGGGGCTGTTCTTAGTTATTACTGATATGTTAAAGATAGCTATTAAATTTAAGTTTACTTTAAGCCTACAGATTTCTAACATGCATACTCCCAATATATTTTATTTATAATTTCTTTGTGATTATTTTATTAATAACCTATTTATAGAATTATTTATAAATTGCATACATGTACTGCACAAGTTGTAATATTTTCTTCACACCCTGCAGTGGGTTGTCTTGCACATCCCTTAGGCTGCTGCATCCTATTTTGAAAGTCACTGATCTAATAGTGGCTTGATGGACTTGGATATCTCCTGCTGGATTTCTCTGTGGCAAATAAAAAACAAACAACTGCCGAAAAGTTTAGGGTAATGCTTTGGGGTTTTTTAGATAGCAAAAGGACAAGTGCATAGTATAAACTGCAAAATAAGCTCACAGCATACAGGTATGTAAGAAGAGTAGTACTGAGAGCTGTGGTGTGTGGATATTGTTGGCTTGGCAGTCGTTGATAGAGATAGTCCTCCCTGCCCTGCGTGTTTGTCCTCCCTCACCTGTAGACTAGGAAAGGTTTGTTAAAGTATTATCAAGCTTAATTATTCTTTTTATCAAGTATTCTGAGATCTTGAAAGAGAGGGAGAAGTGCCCAACATTACACTAATTCAGATAATTGTGACAAATACAAAAACAGCATTATCCTCAACCCTTTTTAGTGTTTCCTGCTGCTTACTCTGGAGACACCAGTATGACCTCTGAGCTGTGAGCCACTTCCTTCCAGGGCAGTCCTTGCAGCAGTAGTTCTGACAGCAACCATCAGAGGGGAGCATTGACATGGCTAAGACTCACCTTCACTGTGCTGTTAAATGTAATTTAAAAAAAAATAAAACTAAAAAGTTTGTTGGATTGTCTTCTGCATCCTGTGCTTCCTCTGCTCAGAATCTGTGATGCGTTTGCTAACGAGGACATGACAAGTGCCCTGAAGATCGTGGACTTCTCTCACAGTCTGGATTTGAGGTTACAGTCTCGAGTGAGCTTACCCAACAGCTTTCCCACATCCCAGACCCCTCATGGACAACAGCTTCTGGCAGAAAATTCTCTTCCTTATCGGGTGAGTCTCTATTTAGCAGGACATCTTAATTTCTGTGTTTCCTTTACAATACCCATTTTCTTAAGTTAAAATTTACAAGTGCTGCAGAAAACTCTGATCAATAAATACTGAATAAAGAGAATTTGACATCTAATGGAATCTTTGGCATTAAGTGAAGGAATTAGCAGCACTGTTGAGTGCTTGTAACTACTGTATTTATTTAGAAACTACAATGAAACCAGAATTTTACCTTTTGAAGTTTTATTGCTTAACAGGTCTCTGGAAGATTCTGCTGCAAGGACCGATTCGGACTTCAGTGTCTAGCACTTTCTGCAATCCACTGCAGCTTTCTGCTCTTAGTGCTTTCACACATTGAACTTTGTGATGTTTGTTGTGATTCCAGGTAGACTTGGTTGGCATTGCAGATCTAGTGCATTTGATGCTGTTTGGGGATCATATCCAGGTCTATCAGGAGAATTCCATCTGGAAAATCAGCCAAAACTTATCAAAGTAAGTCCTTTTGCAGAGGAGGCTACTGGAAAAGAAGAGACATCTAACTTCATTTTCCTTATAGTGGTACCATCTTCAGAGCTTAGAATGTACAACTTGGGGCTGTTCTAGCCAAAAAGGGTTAGTTTTGTGGGGACTGAAATGGTGACGTTGTGGGGCTTGTTCCCTGGTAGCCTCAGTGCTGCATAGGAGACAATTTTAAGCTGAATATTAAGCCAGTTACGATTATTTTGATTTTTCCATCCTTTCAGATCAGACTGACGTAGTCTCTCTTTGCACCTTACAGATCAAGCTTAGAGAAGTTTGTAAATGGCTGGGCGGTGAGGAAGGGCAAAGCTCACATGAGCATGTTACTTTAGAAATGGAGTTGTTTGGTTTTCTGCTTTTTCTTTTCTTTCTACTGAGACACTGATGCCAGAGTAGTCTGTAACAGTTGCAGAAACAGTACATGTGCCCAACAAAGAAAATAATTTAAAATTGTTATCTAAGATACAATTGTGCAAACAGCTTGTATTTGGAAGCTGCTGTTTGTCTTCAGGTATTCATTTCAACTGCTCTCTTTTAGCCATGTGTTTTGGCTCTAGGTCTGCTCTGCCTTCATGTGCCCTTTGTTTGGTCTTGGACTGAACATTTGTTCATTTTGTTACGCACATACTGCAGAATTTTCTGCCTCAGCATTTCATAAGGATTTTCCAGAACTCTCCACTCATGACAGCAATTACTGGACAGATATCTGATTCAGGATCAGGGTTCATTCCTAGAACCATTGCTTTAAGAAAACCACTACCAGCGTGGGAGTTGTCCAGTTCCCTAGCAACCGGCACTGCTTACATCTCCTAGTTTGTTGTATTCAACCTTTGGAAAAAATCCCTCCTTCTTAAGCTGTGTGCAGAGGAAAAAATGCTTTTTTTCTTTACTGGGTACATAGCTAGTTATCTACTACTAATAATTTTTTTTTAATTCTGCAAGAGATTAGTTTGAGCTATTGCAGATGAAGGCACACAAAGGCCTGAGTTGAGAAGGTTGGGTGTCAGGGACCTATTCAGGATGTTGGAGAAAGAGCAATAGATGTCTGGATAACTGGAGCAGGAGGAATAGTAAGTCTGAGTTAGGAAGGATAGGTCTGGCTGTCAGTGAAGTGTGGATGGGGGGTTAATTGGAAAGGAATTGTAGTCAAAGCTGAGGACAGTGGATCCAAAAAAAGTAGGATTTGGGGTAGAGGTAGAACTTGGAGGGAGACTTGAGGAGTGAGACCTGTGAAGGGCTAGAGGACACACAGAAGGAAGAAGGTAAAGCCTGGGCATGGAGCTGCAACCAGGCTGTAATGGCTTCTCACTCACCTGGGTGCATCAGTTAATAATTTAGGAGTTCAGAATACAAATAAGGAATTTGTTTTCCATTCTGTCTTCTGCTTTATTTCTGAAAGCATTATAGACTTAACATTCATCATCTGTACTTACTATTCAGTATAAGTTATTCCAAGAAATGTCTGCATAGGTGCTTTAGTTACACATTGTACTGAAGTCTTATATCAACAGTGTAAATGAGGCATTTCATTATGTGGGAATAAGGAAGTTGCAGTGAATCCTTTTCACACACAGATCTTCCAGTGTGTCTGGTGCTTAGTGATTGATGACACTTGCTCTAGTCAGTTTCCAAGTAATCCGTGACAAGCAAATTCACTGCTGCAGGGAGCCTTCACCAGAAGAGGCTCCACAATTAAGCATTCCCTAGGAGAAGAGTCAGCTGCTGGAGATCAATCTTGCTCTTCATCCTTTGCATACAACCACACGTGCTGGTGACACTTGGAACACCTCTGAAGACACAGGATTCTTCTTCCTATTGTTTTTAGTAATTCTCCTTTTCTTTTGTGAAGATGACATTGCTTCTGTCCTTTCTGTTCAAGGTTCTCTAAGTGATTTGAAAAGTGATTTTTTAAATTTCTTTGGGGTTCATTTGAATTTGTTGGTTTGGTTTCTTTTTTTTCAAAGATTGTATTGACAGAATAACTTTCCTCAAAAAAGGTTCTGAGAATTCAGACATTGACAAGTAGAAAGAAGGCTTCTTACTAGAAGGCTGACTGGTGTTAAATACAGCCACCATGACCTTCTTATCTTACGAAAGTTTTTCAAAAAGAACTTAATTATTTAAATGTAAAGATAGCAGAATGACTGGTAGAGCTACTGATTTTACTACCAGTTCAGCAAAACACTAAAGCAGTGGGGAATTGCATGGTAGAGCACAAAATTTTTTCTCCAAGGTCAATGGCTCTCAAAAGAGAACTCACTTAAAAGGTGATGGAATGAGTGGAAAACACTGAAATGTGGTAGAGGTTTAGACAAAGGTAAAATGTAAATTCTGATCAAGTTGGTTTTTTCGTCTCTGAGTATCACTTGGAACACTGACAGCCTGTTTTTTCAGGGGAGGGGTTTTACTGTTACTGAAGAATGGAATTGGAGATTTTTTTTTTTCTGTTCGGGAGTCTTTACTTGTTCTGTTTTCACAGTACTATTTTAGGGAACTTCATCTGTGCAGGTTTATGTAAGGTAGGATGTAGAAGCTGTGTTTGAATTTTCAGGGCTATTTTTGTCACTCAGAACTCATTAGGCCTCCTTAGCAACGCTTGATCTCGTCTGCTACACCTCTTACTCATCTAATCCCCCAATGAAAATGGACTCAAGTCTTGCATATTTTTTTCTTTGTTAGGTTCTGCACTTAATTATTTTAGCAAATATGAGAGTTACTAGTGTCATAGTACAGGCTGGATTCATTCTGAAACTGGCTCCTGCTGTTTTGTGAGTCACTTGGATAAAGCAGAGGCAGATAATTTGTTTCAAAGCCACTGTAACTCCCAGCTCCAGGGAGAAAAGTGCTTCCCTAGTCAGTGGCAGTGCAAGACTGAAGAACAAAGGGTTAGCTCTAATATCAGTTTTCTAAGACTTAAATGAGTCACTTAACCTTTTTATCCCTGTTGTGTGGGTACATCTGGGAGAAGGGGGATTTATTACTATTAATTGTCTCTGAAATGTTATCTATACAGAACTCTGGCAGATGGAAGGCAGGGAAAAAGGAGAGTAAAACTGACTCTAGACCACCTTCTTCTATTTCTTTTGTTTCTCTTGCATCTTTCCTTTAATATTGCCCTGTTAACTTAACTTTCAAGTGGGTAAATAAGATTAACCTCTGCCCTTTATTCATGAAGGAGTTTTCCAAGTTGTTTGGTTCAAAAATGTTCTTGATAACTCCTTTAAACTAAAACTGCCATGGCTTAGTGTAGATGGTAGTAGTGATCAGGTGTACCAGGAGAGGTAACTGTATGAACAGTTGGGTTTAGACCAGTGTAGTTACTATCCAGAAACATACTGAAGAAAGAGAGAAAGGAGCCCATGCTTATAATATGAACAATACATTCCTAGTTTTCCTTTATATTGACTCATGTGAGTGAAATTTTTATTTCAGGCATGGTTCTCCCAGGATGTTTAGCACTGAATATAAATGGAGACCTTGATAGACATGGTATGTGTGGGTGTGTGTATACTGTTCCACTGAACATTGCTCTGTTTGTTTTAGGACCACTGACAGTGCTTTCTGGAGTAAACTTTTTGGGAGAATTCTGAATGCAGATGGTAAGTCCACTGTACCTCTGCTGAGGGAGTTGAGAGAGGAAATTAGTGCCATGTTTGACAGCTCTTTCCAAGAACGACTTTGCGAGTCCTTAGCTGCACTTGGAGTAACTTTCCTCCTGTAGAACTTCCTGTGACTTCATAGAAGACAAACACATTTTGTATTTTAGAGAAGAATTTGTTGTTGATTTCTTGCTTAGTTTTGAAATGTAAACATGAGAGTGATTGGAGCCATTTCTGCAATAATTCATGTGGGACTTGCTAAACAATGTTTCTGTTGGATGAGTGCATGGAAAACCTCCTAAGCCTCTACGTGAACCTTTCTATGTCTGAGCAGTTTGCAAGAGAAAATTGTTTAACTGTTCCCTCCCCTTCTTGTATAGATCCTTAAAAACACCTAACTCACACTGCACTCTTGGAAATGTCTTTGTCCTACATTCAGTTGGTCTTTCAATTAGTGTTGAATCAATAAAGTTGTGTTTTGGTAGCAACTGTCGTATTAAACATTGCTGTCAGATGGTTTCAAAAGACTTGGTTTAGAATCCATGCGGGAGTGCTGCTGCCTGACTGGGAATATTTTGTGGCTGCTGGATGCAAAAGCTCCTCATTTGGTGGCAGCTTTCATAACCACATGGGATTTCCTGGACACTTGAATACAACTTGAATGATTCTACTTGGAATGTGCTCTCTTAGAAGGTTTTCATAAGAAGAAGCAGATGAAGTCACAAGTGGAAAAGCTGCACACTTAAACTTTTTTGCTTCTTAAGGCAAGTGTTTTGTTTACTTTTGCAAGGGCTGGAGTTCCTGACTGGATTTGAGCATCCTTCAGAAATCTCCCTGAAGTCTGAATTTGCCATAAGTGAAGCATTTGCAGGTTTTTGTGGGAGGTTTTGTGGATAACTATATGTTTTAGCCTTTTATACAATGCTAACTAATATCATTTGAAACCATGTCATTTTATTCAAGACAACAGAATTTACAGGATCCAAACTCAAGGTACTGCGTACCTTAAGGGCAGGGGAACGTCTCAGACATGGGATTTACTTCCTTGCAGCTTCTCCCACACACGGAAGTGAGAACAGACAACTGCAGCACTAGTAACTTGTTCTCCCTAAGAAGCCAAATTGGCTGTGTTTTTTCATTTGGTTAAATTCTCCGGCCACGGTTCTGCTTGTTTTCCCCCTTCCGTGTTCTCTCCAAATTTTAGGCTGGAACTTAATTTTGTCTTTTCCACATTGCTTCAAGCCACCTTCTTTCCTGCTTTTTTTCTGCATATTCCATCACTACTCCTCTTTCTTTGGCCTGTCTTCTTTTTGCTCTCACAGATTCCTAATGCTTTTTTTACATGTCCTCTGAGGGGGGTTGTATATTCTTGTAATTCAGGAATAGGACCTAAATGCCCTGGTAGACCAGCTTTAACAGCTAATTTAAACTGCTGCTCAAGAATTTACTTTGGTCCATTAATGCCTTAAGTAATACTTCTTGTAGTACATTGATTCGTCATCTATTGAGCAAGCAGGTAAATAATGATCTATCTCTAACCAGAGTTTAGAGCCAAGATCACTGGTAGAGCACTCAGGAGTCTAGTGCATAGCTAACTTGTGCTAGCTCTAAAAAGAGTGTATTTATTCTTTCCTTTAGCTGAAATTCGTTTTCTTTTTCTGATCCTATAACTTCCTTTTGGACAAAATCTGGGGAGTCTCACTTCCTGTCCTCTCTCTTGCAACTTTTTCAGTTTATATCCCACAGTGGTGATCTGAATACCAGGTAGATTAGGAAGAGAAGGCTCCTAACAAAGTATACGTCATCCCAAGGACTTGTCAGGCAAGACTTGTTTCTAGGCAGTACAGAACAGCTTCACTCTGTCCCATTCACGCAGAAAGATTTTGAGAACAGGCTGGACACAAATAACTCTCAGCAGAAGTTCAGTAAAGAAAATCTGTTCTTCAGAACTTTAAAGTATGTAAGTGAACCTACTTGTCTTTACTTAAATGAGGTCTAATTCAAAACTGCAATACACTGTTACTTCTATGTTGACTTGGCACCTGTTTTCTGTCTGAACAAAAAGTGTGCTAATTCTTCTCCACCTAGTAAGACTGCCCTTGGTCATTTACTCTTCATGTACATCCCAGACAAGACAAAACTGCCCCCCAACACTGCAAAACAAGAAACACAGCAATGGCATTATAAACTTCTCCATAATAAACACACACAAATAACAAAGAGGAGTGAGCAGGTATAGCAGCAAAGAGCAGTCATCTCTTCTGGTGTTGGTTAGTCTCTGCCTCTCCTATCCCATGAGCTGATTGCACCAACATCCAACAGGAGGTCGGGGAGGGCTTTGGGACATGCCTGTTGTATGTTCAAGTAACTCAGCCTCCAACCTTAAACAAGTTTTTCCTAAGCATCATGTTCTGCATCATTGTGTGACATAGATACTCTGTGACTTCTGGGATTGTCATAGACTTGTCATGAAGTAGGAGACACACCACCCTTGCCCACAAGATATTTGGAGATGAAAATTGTGTTAACATTTTCTGAGGGAAAAGAGGCATAAATCCTGAGATGACAAAATGGTTCTACCAGGGTAGAGGGTAGAACAAAACTGTGACAGACAGATGTAGAAGTCCTAGTGAGGTTGTCACTAAAGAATACTGTGATGGAATCTGGGCTATTGAAATGAAAGTGCATGAAGGAAAATCAATCCAAGGAATGTGATGGATCATTGTCATAACATGTTGCTTGAGAACAAAACTTGACCAGAGATGCAACAGGGATGTCTGGAAGCTGTCTGCGGTCTTCAACTGCTTTCAGTCAAGGAATCAAAGTGAATGAAAGAATGAAATTGTTCACGTCCTCTCTGTTATGTTAAATGGAAAGGGGTCTAGAAATAATTGCAGGAAGTATCTGAGCCCCCAAAAATGCTAAAAATAAAAAATGGAGGCTGATCAAGTGTGCTTGAGCTGTGGGTGGGGCAAACCCCACAGGTGTGAGCCATTTTCTTCTCTTTAAGCTCTGGAAGCGAAGCTGCGGCTGGAGTTGGGTGCACTGTTGGTAAAGGCTCATGGAGATCACTGCCTGCACCTGTGAAGTACAGGTGTTCCGGGTTACCTCGTTAGTGGCTGTGGGCTGGAATGACCAATGGTGTTACAGGCCCTAACTGCTTTATAAGGTACAGCTGCAGGCACTCACAAGTCCGTTGCGAGCTCTGAAATTCCCTTGCTCACTTTACACCGAAAGAGTTCATTTGAAGGAAAGGTGTGGAGTACTTGTCATCTCCTGGTCTTAAAAGGTATGTGATTTTTAGATTTAAAATTTTAAATCTGGGATAAGTGGGAAATGTCCTGAAATTTATCAGATAAGTGCACTCAGAATATATTTATCTGAGACTTTTTCAGCCTGGGGTCTGTGTTTAAAAGGTTAAAACCTCAGAAGAGAAAGATGCACCTGTTAACTGATACATGATCAGAGGTGTAAGCTTGAGCTTTTGCTAGTAGATAAGAGGACTTAACAGAATAAACTAGGATCTTTGGGTTTTTTCCAGAATAAACTAGAAGGGGCAGGCAATTCAGGAAGGCTATAAGGATGTTGTGAGGTTATGTAGGGAGAAAATTAGAATGGCCAAAGCCCAACTGAAAAATCTGGGTACTGCTGTGAAAGATGGTAGAAAAATGTTTCTATAAGTAAATCAGCAATAAAAAGGGCTGAGAAGAATCTTTATCCTTTATGGAACATTGAGGCACTCCTCAGTAAGAAGTGATTGAGTCACTATCCGTGGTGGGATTTAAATAACACATAGAGGTGGCACTTGGGGACCTGGTTTAGTTGTGGACTTGACAATGCTGGGTGGGCTATCGGAGGTCTTTTCCAACTTTGATGATTCTTTTATTTAAAGTAGTCAAAGCACTCCTCCTGCACGTGCCCCAGCAAATAATTCTGCGTCTTTTCTCTGTGCTGCTGATTTCCCAAATAATATTCCAAAAGTGACTGGGCTAAAATGCACCTCCTGAGGTGCAGTGCTCCATGCTGTGCCTGGTGATTTCCCCAAGGATGTACAAAAGTTGAGTTGTTATTCTGAGTGAGTTATTTGCCTGTGGGCTGAAGGGTTAGTGGTTGGAGTCTCTCCTTTAGCCTCGAGCTATGGGTGCTGCAGTTACACTGATGTGCCTGTCCTTTTACAGGTCACCCTTAAAGCCAGTCCTTAACAGTTTCATTCTCTGGATTATTGCTGTTTTACACTCATTGCCCCTCTGCTCTGTTCATCCCGCAGAAGCTGGATGCTGTTTGGAAGCTTAGAAATGTGAAGGTTTCATTTCCATAATAGTTTAAATTATTAATGTATGAATATTGAGGTCGTTCAGTAAGACTGAGGAAGAATGTTGTTCCTTTTGTTGGTTCTAGAAATGTTTGTTTCCTACTTTCCTTCTGTAAAAACCAAAGCTATTTAATTATTGGCTCCAGCTGGTATGGAAGTGTGATTTACAAAGCTAGGAGCAACAGTTGAATGACAAGAGACAAATGTTAGTGTTCAGTTTCTGGGCATGAGCTGTTGTTGGTTTTCCTGGTGCTTTGGATTCTCTTGAATTTTCAGTATCTTGAGTTGTGTAATTCCTTGAAGCTAAACTAGTCATGTACTTTGTAGGAAGTAATACTTTACATAATCATTCACTCTGGAATCATTGTGTAGGAGAAAGAAGTTGGAGTATTGCAAGATTCAGTGGTGTATATGACTTGGTATGCTTCCTTGATATCCACTCAAAACTGATCCAGTAAAGGCACTGGACTGTTCTGCCATGTGTGCATCTACTCATAGAGAGCCAACCTGGATTAGTACTTTTCCTGGGTGTGAACTGAACTGGCTACAACTTGTCCTATTTTTAAACCACCCTTTTATTCCAAATGCATTCTAAAATTGTTATATTTGTTCCTGTGGAAGTTTAGAATCTTCCCTTTTCTCTCTGTTCGGTGTTCTGTAATGTTTATATGTGCTGAATGCTCATTCTATGAGAGTTGTGTTGATGTGCAGTGGCACCCCACCATAGCCAAGGCAAAACCAACAGGAGCTGGACTCTGATCATCATGGGTCCCTTCCAGCTCAGGATGTTCTGTGATTCCATCAGTTATTATTACTGATTATAAGCAGTATGAAGCCTTTACATAAACCAGGGTCTCTGTCCCCTCCATTTTTGTGACTGGTCTTTCCTTCCAGAAGTGGTTGTATCTCAGTAGTGCTGCAGAGATTTTCAGGATAGTAATTACTGTGCAAAGATGAGTGTTACTTAACCTCAAAACCAATGAGGAGCTGGAAAGCTAAATCTAGCTCTAATGAATGAAGTTCAAAAGCTGACAGCATTCAGTAATTTCATGGGCTTGGGATATTTTCTGGCAAGAAAATTCATTTCTGAGACTTGTTGATAAAAACATCAAGAATGGAGCTGCTGCCTTTGCCTCCACCCACCCCAGCAAAGAGTGGGGGAAGAGAAGCAGCTCTTATAAATAGCTCAGTTCCTGTTGTATTTGTAAGTTCGGTGCTTTTTGTGTCAATGATATCACCGTCTCCTCCATGGCAACCCCCTACGATGTCAAAACTGCAGGGCACCATCAGAGGAACTCAGTCCAGCAGAGGAACCGGTTGAATCAAGATGATTTAATTGCCAAATAGTGTAGGGGCAACAAGAGGAGTTGGGGAACTAAAAATGGGGCTACTGCTAGCTCTGTTACTCTGGAAAACTGGCATCTGCAGTGTGTGGTTCCCAAAATCCTGCCCTATCTCTTTTTCTAAGTCTTTATGAGGAGGAGGTAGGTGGAAGGCAAGCAGGCATCTTATTCCCAATCTCCGGTGTGTCTGGAGAGCAGAACTATAGGTGACTAAGCAGGAGGAGCATGACTGACTCACTCCTGAGTTATTTTTTACTCCCCTTCTCTTCCTCCTCCCATCTATTCTGTTTGTTCTTTTAGCTTTCACCCAACAGCTCAGATTTTTCCCCAGGCCCTGATGAGGAAGAATTAGCAGCAGGCTTTTTTGTTACCTAATGTTCACAAAAATGTGCTTGTGGTTATTCAGGTGAGGAAATAGAAGTCAACTCCAGAAACAAGAAAAAGGAATTGGCTCTTGGGTACAACACCTTTATCTGGAGAAAAAAAAACCCTGTGCTTCTCCTTTCTGAATTGGAGAAGCAATTCTGAATGTTGTGTAGGAAATACTAAAGTAACTGACATGCCGGGAAGCTGTAAATAACTGGCTTCTTTATCAGGATACCTATGGAAAATACCTAATTGCCTCCCTGGCAGCCCGCATGGTCTTGATTTCTAAACCGACTGCAGTGGGGAGAAGATGTGGCACTTGCTGCCTTGATTACAGCATTGGATTCAGCTGGATTGCTTTTGGGACATAATGGTTACAGCTGCAGAGTTTCAGTAGGTGTGAGCTGTTTCAATCAGCTTAATAAATCTGTCCTCACATCCCTATCAAGTTTGAAGCCTTGGAACAGTTTACCTTCCTCCTGCAGGGTGCCAGGAGAACTTGCTGAAATCTAGCCTGCAGAAGTGTCAACTTTGTATTAGCTTTTGCATTTTTTTGAAACCGTGGGACATGGACCCAGGCAAGTTAGGCAAGATGAGCACAATGCCCACAGAGTCCTGACATGCACAAAGGGACGTGGCAATGCTCCCCACGTGGAGAAGGAACTCTGTGATGGAATAACACTGTATTTGTAACTCGTGACCTGTGGTTTATAGGGCATGGGAGTCTTTAATCACAGATTCTCAAAGTTCCTCTCAGTGAGGCTGTTATGTCTGTAACTCCCTCCCCACCCCAGTGTGAAGCTAAGCCTGTGATTGCAAGGCTTATTTGAGGGGGGAAAAGCATGGAGTCTTTACACACCAGAATCTTGATTAATATCTTGCTCTTGCCTTCTGTGCAAAATGCCACTCAAGGCACTGTGCCATCCTCTTTGCTGAGCTCACAGCATCAGCCTGTGATAAAAAAGGTCCCAGAAAACATTGACTCACTGCATCCCGGCATCCTGACAGGGGTATGTGTCTGCAATGAGATCTCCTCAGCAGGAGCTGGGAGGTTTTAATGGATGGTTGTGAGGCTGTGTTACCTTCCCTGAGTTGTGCTACCACCTGTCCTGCCTGCCGGGAGCAGGGGTGGGGGCGCTGGGATCGCTGCCCAGCACCTGGCACAGGGCAGTGCTGCTGAGGAAGCAGCTGGAGCCGGGGGGTTTGCATGTGCGGGAGGAGTTTTCTGCAGGAGCTTTAAGATGAAATTGCTGAGAATTTTTGCCTGAAGCAAGGGATGTTTCCCGTGTTTAAGACAAGCAGCAACCTGCAGTCAGAAGGAAGAAGGGACTGAATTCAGTCCAGCAGTATTTCTCCAGGATCTTTTTTCAAGGTAAGCCTGCTTTTGTGGGAGGTAGATGGGGCAACAGAATTCAGCATTCTGAACACTAAAACCGAGATGACTTCTGCATTTTTGTTACCTTACCAAGCTGTAGAACTCGGATAGATGTATTATGTCTCTGGCACTCCCTTTTTAGGCTGCAAAATCAGCCAATAAGAACTAATTTTCTGAGGTCTGAAGCAATAAAAAACAGGTTAGGGAGAATGTTTTTAACACTGCATTGTGCCTGCCTGTGTTCTAGTGGTGAATAAATGCCACTGACTGTGCCTCTAAAACATATTTAAGTAGCAGAATGATGGGTGTTTTAAGAATAGTAGATGAATGAAAGTAAAATTTAGTAAATAGACATCAGTTTATGGTCGATTAATTTTATTTAGTGGTTTTAAACATTGCTAGAGTATTTGTTGTTCTGTAGGAGGCAAAATGAAGATGGTTCCTGCCTTGGGAACTTGAATGGAAAGGTTTTTTAATTGGCATGGTTTGAAGAAATGCTATTGAAACCAAAAGCAAGGAGATATTTTTTTGAGCATCTGTTTGAATGACACCTGAACAACCAGTTTATTGCCTCTGAAAACTATTTGTTGAGAGGCCAGAAACTGGTAGAGAGGTCCTTGCCCTAGCTGCAGGAAAAGCCTATTTAAAGTAGGAAAAAAACCCCTTGAATGTACGGAGATGGGTCTGAAAAAAACGTAGCAACACCTCAAAAAAGTTTTATCATCAGGATTCGTTCCTTAACTGACACGCCTCCTAGTTGGGAACCCTCCAGACTGAGAAATGTGTGCTTAGGTTGTGGGCTGTAAATTATAGCCCTTGATCAAAGTACAGCGGAGCATGGATTTGACAGAGGTGCTGGAGCCATGGAGGAAGGCACTTGTTGAACCTGGAAGTGCAGGGCTGAGCATCTACACATTCCCTTTGCACACTTTGCTCATACTTACATGCAGTTCTGTTTTGCTCTTGGAAAGGGAATAATATGTGCTCATAAAACAAAACCACCTTCTGGTTAGGGAAGTGGCTGTAGTCACTAAACTTTTGGAAAAAATCCTTGTCAGGTCTGTGAGAAGGGAAATCAAAACACTGTTGCCTCTTCTTTTTCCTGGGCGAGGTGGGAATGGAGCAGTGCCTGGAGGGAAATTGTGTGCTGGATGGGCTGCAGAGTGGTTGGGTGAGGTTGCCTGGGGAAGGGCACCTGTGCCCAGTATTGGGGCAGGGGCTGGTGGCCAGGAGGGGCTTGGTGCCAGCAGTGGTTGTGGAACATTGTGCTGCCTCCACAGCTGGCTCTGCCAGGTGCTGGATCAGCTCATGCACTTGGATGTAGCTGCTGCAGCTTGATTCCCCTTTGTAGAAATAGTTGAGGATATTCCTGCCAACTTCCCAGGCAGGAGTTCTGCCTCTGTCACTAGGGAAGCATGAATGAATAACTCTTAAATCATTAATCTAGGGCAGCTTCCAAGAATCCTGTGTACCCAAGTCTGGAATACATTGTGATCCGAGTTGTTATTCAGGGACAGCAAACACTTTGAAGAGGTGTTTAGCCACTGGGGAGACATGCTGCACTTCAAACTCCCAAAGAAAACCACATCATCAGAGGGGGTAGCAGAGCAAGGGAAGGGCAAGCAAGGTCCCAGAGGAACAGGGAAACTGGAAAGGGACAGTAGTAGCCACATGCTGTGAACTGGTAGACAGCAGCCTATGGTTTTGGGGGGCTATGGAAGCTGCTGCTGCTCTTGGCAGTGCCACTTGATGTAATTTTAAACCGGAATTCTGTATAACCAGTGTTAAACATCATAGTATCTTCCATTGGATGGATCTTTATGTTTGGTAAAACCTTGTATTTTGGCTGATAGGATTTGGTGGTAGAAGGCATATTTATCCAGTTCCAGAGAGAACTGTGGAAGGAGGGATAAATAGGAGGAAACAAGTGTTGCTGCTGGAGAATGCACAGCAACCTAGATAAAGGTGAACCTAATTGAGGAGGAGGATTGGTATTTAATTAAAACTATTCCTAAAACCTGGGCTCTTAGCAGAAAAATAAATAATAGCAGTACATGAGTAATTCCTCTCGGGGGGAATGTTGGAGACAAAATTACACTAATGTAATAATAAGAGGGGCCTGTGTGCAATTGCTCAGAGGAATAGGAACAGGGCAGAATGAATTTTTCACTGCTAAGAAGTTCAAATGTGGTTCAAGTCAAAAGGGACTGATGCCTTTTAAAGCACACACTCCTCAGATCTCTTTCCAAAGGCGAAGGTGTCTGAGTTCCTGAGCTGGACTTTGGTGCTGGACTTGGCAATCACAGCACAGAGATGGAGCTCCTTCTCTGCTTTAGTAAACAATGGCGTGTTCTGTGTGTCACTTGCACTCCTGCTGCTTAGTCAGGATGCATTCAGTGAACTAAAAATAAATATTTCAGGCCCAAACTTAGGACAACTGTGCCTTGTGTCGTGCATCTGGAGGCAAGAAAGGACATTAACCCATCTTTTGCTTCCTTATTTCCCTCCCACTCCTCATTTCTAATGAGCTGGGAGCTCTGTCTGCATTCCTTAAGCTGTGATGCCCATTCTGGGGAGGTGGTTAAATAGTGTAAAGTCATTAACCACGCTTGACTGAGTAATACCCAGTGACATAACATTTCTTCTCCACAGCTGGCTTGCATAATGCTGCATTTCAGTTTTGGTTACTCTTTCCATTTAATGCTTTTCATTTCTGTGACATCCATCTGTTTACCAGACAAGTTTTGGCAGGGGTGGGGGGGGGTGTGTGGAAGTAATCCCAGAATACAGAATGAAAAAATGACACAGGTAAGGCTGGATGGGGCTTAGAGGAGCCTGGTCTCTGTCCATGAAAGGGGGTTGGACCTGGGTGATGGGGTTGGACCTGGATGATATTTAAGGTGCTTTCCAATCCAAACTGTTCTGTGATTTTTGTGATTGTATGAGTGTAAAGGGGATTTAATGAAGAACAGAAGCATTGGGACACTGGAATGAGAACTGCTGTTGCAGTGAGAGAAGTTGTTGGATACTTGGAGACCAGAAAAGCAGCTAGTAGAACCTTTTTCCTTTTATGTTCTTCTTCCTTTCCTCCCTTACCCCGACCATGAAAACAACCAACCACCCACAGCTCCCCCCACAAAAACCCAAATTTAGTCAAAGAGTCAGGTGATATAGTGGTTTGTGGTAGATGTGGAAGGTAATTTGTAACCTGCTCTCATCTGTGTAGCCAAACTGTGGCTTTGAGCAGTGTCACTTTTAGTGTAGACCCAGTTGAGGCACTGCAGCAACATCCCCTGCCCAGGAACAGGTATCCTGCTGATCTGGCATGGAGAGACTGAAACACCACGTATAGACAAGATGGTTTAATTGTTGAAATGCAACATGACATTGCAAACTAGATAGCAAATGTACTCACAGCTCTGGCAGAGACAGTGACTTCATGAACTGGTAATGTCAACTTGATGGCTCTGAGATCAATTGTTTTTCCCTAAGAATTGGAAAGAATTGTCTGTAGGGTCAGTGTTACCTTACTGATGGCCTTCTAACTTTCTTCCCTGCCAAGTATTGTGGGTATCTTTTTTTCCCCCACCTGTGAGTCTTCTTCCAAATCTATGACTTTCCAAGGCACAGCAGGACCTGAGGGTCTTTGCAGCAGAGCTAGAGAGCTGTGCTTAGATGGGGAGAAGAGGTGTGCAAGTCTTTCCTTAATCTGGGCCAGGAACAGAGGAGTTAATGTGTAGTGGCCAGAAGGCACTACACAAATCTCAAAATAACCAAGAACAGGATAATTTGGCTTAAGAAACCATCTGGGTCTCGATTCAGTGCTCATTAAAATTCATAGTAGCCTTATGATTGGCTTCTCGAAGAATTAAGCAGGGTGTTACACTTCATAATGAGTACTTTGGGCCTTGGCCAAGAAAGTCCATCACTGCATACAGTAATGCTAGAAATTAACTTCTTTCCTGTAACGTACATCTTAGAATAAGGATCTTTCTAGCACTTGTGGAAGTCAGTGAAAAAGCTCTGGTTTCAAGGGATTTAGGATTGCATCTGAAGACCAGATGTTACAGCTGACTCTGGGAAGAAGTCTCTGGTCAAGTTGTCTCTGAGCCGGTAATGCTGCAGCAAGCTGTCCACTCTGGGGACACTCACAGTCTGCAGCCATCAGAGCTCCTGAGTGTACAGGGGAAAGGCCACATCAGATTGCAAACCTAATCCTGGTACGGAATATTTAGGCCATAAAATGAAAAATGCCTACTGTGTTTATTTCATTAGAAACCTAAATGTATTCACTAATGGCACAAATAGTTTAGAATCTTGTAGCACCTCATCAACTATAAGATGATGTCAGTAGACAAAATGCTCCTGTCTGTGACTGCTGCTGAGGAGATCTCCTCATTTCTGACCTTTTTTTTATAGAATACTGTTTGATGTTAAAGGGAAGAAAATGCTAATTCTGCTTCCTCCCAAATCAGGAATTTGTGAAGCTCTTTGTGTTTTTGTGGGTTTTTTTCCAAATTCTAAATACGTTCTCCTGAAGCATCTCGAAACAGCAGACTGAGTGACACAAAGATGAGCCAATAACTTATTTAAGGAACATTACCTTTTATTCCCTGTCATTTAAAGGCATGTTTTTAAAAGAGTCTCTTAGAACGCAGCATCACCTGAATTTTCTGGCTGCTCCTAAGCTGTGGTCTGGGATCACCTTCAATGGACTGTAACTGCGCTTAAATTGGGTCTGCTATTTGTTGAAAGAAGGAAATGAAGGAATTTTCCAGATAACAGCTCAAGTATGTCTGTAGGAAATCTTGGGGCGGAACTGTACCCAGGCTTTGAGTTTTCATCAAAGTTCTGAAGAACTAAATAATAAAATGGTGATTTTGAGTGCTAACAAGCCTTTGTTTTTGAAGGTCACATGTGGAAATGAACTAGTTAGTACCTTTTGTATTGGAATGTATTTTTAATAGTTTATTTATAGAATTTATTTGGCACTCCAGAGAGCATATGAACAAGAACTGTATTTTTGAATTAGTAGTTTGAGGAATGACGATTAAGTAGAAGATTAACTGAAATTTTTCAGTTATTTTTACAGTGCGATCTTCAGAATCTCTAAATGTGCAGATTAGGAAACATTACATCTTATTTACAACTGAAATGGCTATATCTTGCTCTTTTTTTCTTTAAGTATTATTATTATTATGCAGAATCCAGAAATTTTCTTTAATTTTTAGATAGATACATATATATATACACATACACCCATATATATGTCTGTCAGTGGACTAGTTTCTGGTGTCATGTTGAAGAGGATTCTGGTTGAGTTGTTCCACTATGGTTTCCCTCTCACAGCAGCCAGCAGGATCTAGACTCCTTCCAAAGGAAGGGCATTGGCTCTGCCAAGTGCCAGCAGGTCCATGTGGTCAGGTAGGCTGTGGCTGTGCTCAGTCTGGCCTCCTTTAATCATAGGGTAGGGCTGTGGTATAAAAATGTTCTACAAGTCCAGAGACAGCTGGTGTGTTCCAGTCCTCTCTGACATGCTTTGCCTGACTGTGTGCATGTTTTACTTCCTTATTGTGGAATCTGACAGCCTCAGTAGTTGCATGGATGATTTGGATAGTTTGGAATCTTGTTTTTAATGGAGAAAAGTGGTAGTTGGAGCTTTATTGTTTGCCCAGTAGCCTGTGTTCTGCTGCAACTGTGTCTCAGAACAGCCAGCACCTCCTTCTGTCTTAGGCAGTATTCAGGCTATTGTAAATTCCAGCCTAAATGAAGGCTGATGATAAAGAAAGTGAGAGACTTCTGTAACTACTATTAGGAAAGACCAAAAATCACTCTCACGGGAGGTAGCAATTAACTTTTTCCTCTGTTGTAGCAGTTAGAATGCAAGACAAGGATGTCTCAGCTACCATTTTTTATGCTGTATCAATAAATCTCTAAGAGGGGATTATAATAATTTAATCCTTTGCAACCCCTCCTGTGGGCTCCAGAGCATTCACAGTTGGTGGAGATAAGGGAAAGCGAGGGTACAGTAGTGTGACATGCTGCTTTCAGTGGCAGAACAAGAAGGGCCAGTTCCTGCATTGCAGGTCATGGCTGCTGTGTTGTGGCATGACTTTGTGTGGCTGAACTGTAGGCCAGGCTTCTGAAACAGCCAGAGCTTGAATATAAGTAATAGTGAAAACAAACCAAACCCTTCAACTGCCTCGTATTTCCAGGGAGAGGAAAGCAAATGTTTGGTCCAGCCTCAGCAGCTGGAGGGGGTTGAAATAAATTTTGGATACTGGGCCCCACTGCAATGGTCAGCCCTTCCCCTCTTCTCTTCCTCAGATTCCATTCAAATAGCTGCTCTGCCTCTATCAGTTTTCCCCCTGAAAAAGGCACCCATTGACCATCATAGGACAAGGCCCCCTCCTGCACTTGCCATTGGAGAGCTGCTGCTGGGAGGCGATGCCCACTCCCTGGCACGGGATTAGCAGTGCTTCTTCCTGATTTTCCTGAGATGGGCTGAATGCTTTCAGTGCAAGGCTGAGTTGGCTGTGAGGACACTTGTTCCCTGCCTCCACGAGGCAGCAAGTGGGATGGGAAGCCTGTGCTGCATGGAGCCACGTGCCTGGATTTTCACAAGCATAAACTCCAACCCTCAAATTATTCTAAGCTCTTGAGAGTTGGGTTTGAATGTACCCAGAGGTGGAGTGACTAATGACAGCAAATGGTGTTAGACTTTTGCAGCCGTTATTTTAGCCACTAGGAAATTGCTGGATTCTGGCTAATACTTCAGTGATAGCTGACTGACCTAGTTATTCAGAAGAGAGGCTGTGGTCTGTATTCCTCTGGTGTCAGCCAGGGATTTCAATCTGTGTTTCTATAGCATCCTTAAGGATCCCAGCATGCTTGGGAAAACAACAGATTAAGCCGCCTCTGTTCTGGGGGAGTTGAGCATTGTCACAGTCATTTTACCAGCGTGCAGAATGCCTTTCCCAAGGTGACCTGGGAATCTGTGGGCAATGTTGGCTTTCTGCTGTGATGTTGCCATTGCAGGACTGATCATCCTGACTTTTGCGGGAAGCAGCAGATGCATCTTTTGTAGAGGGTGTCACAGGCTTGTCTGGTGGAGCATGACATTACTTCTGTTATAACCAAATAAGTCTGTGCATTTTTGCAAGTAAAAGATCTGGAAGAAGTGTGAGGTGGCTGTGTTCCAAGCTGTATTGATATTATCTGCAGGGAATGTCTACCAAGCCACAGGAATGTAACCAGTAGCAAAATAGCGTGTGCTGTGTTCAGGTGATCTTCTTGAGCTTTAACTTCAATTTCTCATCAGAGTGGGAGTTAAAATTTTCAAAGAATCTGCTCTTTTCTTACTCTCTCTAAGCTTAACCTGCTTTCTTCACTGATAAAGTTGTCAGGCATTGGAAGGGGCTGCCCAGGGCTGTGACGGAGTCACCATCCCTGGAGGTGTTCAAGGAAGGACTGGATGTGGCACTCAGTGCTTTGGTCTAGTTGACAAGGTGGTGCTGGGTCAAAACTTTGACTTGATGATCTTAGAGGTCTTTTCCAACCTTTATGATTTTGTGCTTCTTGCCTCTGGTGTTCTTGGTCTGGCCTTCTCAGTCTGGCAGAATTTGCAGGTCCTTGTGCTATTTCCTTGCTGCCCATGCTGTGCTCCCCACCTGGAGTTGTTTGGCCCAGGAGAACCTGGCTCTAACCCAATGAGAGCCTGAAGCAGCACAAATTCCATTCTTCCATGTCCCCCAGTCTCCACTGTATTTGACATATGGTAAAGAGGGACTCGGAGCTCCCCACTGCCCTGCCAGGTATGAGTGTGGGTATGTGTCCTGAACTTCAGCAGCACCCAGAGCTCTGGCAGAGGCCATGGACTTGCTCAACCAACTTCCAGTTCTTCAACTCTGGTGCATTTGTGTTTTGTTTTGAATTGGAAAAAACCCTCCCCTGATTTAGACTGTAAACCTTGTATAAATACACAGGGTGAGCTGATGCAGCTGGAGTGCAGGTAGGGCTTTGTCCTGCTGGGATCTCAGGACACTACCTGGATAATGGCATCAGTGCATAGTAAGCAGGAGGATAACCCCAACATTGGAGCTGGCTGTCCAGGTAATGCTCCCCTGGAATGTTCTGCCCACATCTGAATGGGATACCCCTGGGGAAAGGTGGCTAAACTGTAAGCACATATTTAAAGCGAAACTGCCTCTGGATTGCTCGTCCTTATCTCCAGTCCTGGCTAATGTCATGTGCTGATTATGAGACTCCCAGACTTGATTCCTATCTCATGCTTCCTCCCACTGGTTGGTGCTGATGTGCAAATTTGCAACACACCCTTTCTCCTGGTGACCTGTTTGTCCCAATCCCTATGTGTATTCTTTCACTTCCCTGGCCGGCTTCTTCCAGAACCATGAAAGAGAAGAGGGAAGAGATTCTTTGTGGAAGAGCATCTCTGCCTCCTATCAAATCCCTGAGCCCAGAGGAGACTTGCTGGAAGGTCTGGTCCTGAACCACAGCCTGGCTCCATGGGTGGAATTGCTGTAAGATCAGGAATCTTACTGGGATTTCCTGAATGTATCAGAATTCCTGTGTCTTGGTGTTAAGCTTTTCCTGGAAGTCTTGTTGAATACGGATAAATTTTCCTTAGCAATTTGCCCAGTTCCCACAAGCTTCAGACAGGTGGGCAGGTACATTTCTCTTGACTGAGGTAAAAGACAGACATTGTATATAGTACAGTTGCCCTGGGTGTCTCTGACTTTTTATTTTTGAAGTTTAAAAGTGCCCAGTGTTGCCTGTTGGAATAGGAAAACATTGAATAGTGGGATTTTCCTCACAAAATCCTCCTGCAGTGGAGATGAAGTGGGGTTAAATGCAATCTATTGCAGCAGCAGGGCAGGCCATGAGGTCCTGGAGCTCTCCTGGCTGGGCGTGAGGAATGAGGTGAGATCAGCAGTTTAGATCCAAAATTTGCTTTGCTTTGTGTCTGGGGAGGGGACACGGAGTATGGAATGGCCTTAGCTGGGAAGATAAGTCAGGCAGGCTGCGATGCAAACCTTTAGTCAACGTACCCTGCAGCAGACGGGGCCGGAGCGAGCAGCACAGAGCAGCCGTAGGAGGAGTGGGGTGTGGATCCCATCCCGTGTTTATATAAATGTGCCAGTATAATTATTTATATTGTCTTGTGCAATTCTCCAGGTAAGAAGGGAGCAGTGGGCAGCCGAGGAGCAGTAAAATGTGTAATAAAGGGACAGTTGCTAAAGGGTAAAATTAGAGATGTGTCACTTTTACTGGGAATATTTTCTTCAAAGTGTGCAGGACTGCTGGGACCAGGCTTGTGAATAGAAAGACTGGAAAGTGTCCTAATTTTTCATTAAGATTGTAGGCAGCAGAAGTTCACACTGACTCAGAAATGCCTTTATTTCATGTTGGCTTGTGCCTTGACAAGTAAAACCAGGCTCTGCCATTTGTACTGAACTCATGTCTTGTTCTAGAAGACAGTCCTAGCACGTAACCCAAGAAATACAATCCCAATGCAAATGTGGAACCAGCTCCAAGGCTGGGTGCCTCCTTGCAGACTGTAAATGCCGTTTGATCATGGTGCTCCCCATGTTGTGGTTGTGCAGATGACTCCTCGCTGCCTGGTGCAGCAGCAAAGCCCAGGTGCTGCAGAGATGACAGAGATGGTTTGTGCTCCCTGTCGTGTTTCCTCCACACCTCCCAGGATCACGCTCCACTTCCTCATCCCTGGTCCTCCACCACGCTGCTCTGCCCTGCGAGTTCCAGTGTTTGGGAAAGAATGCTGTCCTCCCTTGTTTGTTATTGTGAAAGTGAACTTTCCTTTTTTGGATTACATCTGTGCATGGGGCCTGCCCTGTAGGAAACTAATCCCCAGACAGAAAGGAACCTGGCTAACTCTATTTCCTATACCCTAGGGAGGGAACAGGCAGGAAGCCTGGGTCTCTGTGGCAGGCTGTAGCAGGCAGGGACCTGCAGTGTAATGTAGGAGCAATGACTGCACATTCAGGAAGCAGCCTTCCACAATTTAGCTAGCAGGTCTGGAAATGAGGATTAGGAACCTCAGATCATCAGCTCCAGTAGATTCTCTCTATGAACCCTAGTTCTGTTCCTTCTCCGTGACAGTACTGTACAGCTTGTGAATTTCAACTACATCTGTCACTCTGGTGGTTGTACAAAGATACTGCAGCCCTTTTAAGTGGGATGAACAGGTGAGGAAGGAAAATGGGAATGGGGGGAACATGGCTGAAAGGTGACTGGACTTGGCCCATCTCTGCTGGACAAGCCACTCCCAGCAATAACGATGACAGCCTAATGATTATTTGTAGAATGTCACTCACTTTTTTTAAGGGTGATTCAACAAAATCCATGTTAAAAAAAAAAACCTAAAAAGCCACAGATGTGGATTTTTATAGTTTTTGTCTCTGTTCTTTGGACCTAAAAATATCTGAGGGTTAAACCAGCATTGTTAGTGGTTTGCAGAGGCCCAGAATCCTCTTTATTTGCAGTGGAGCAAGGGCAGCTGATGGGTTTGCAGCCGTGAACTCTGACCACTGCCAGGCTGTAATCCCCAAAGTGTCCTCTGATGATGTCCCAGTCACCAAGCCCGTCCCGCACTGCTGGAGTTCTGGTGTCCTGCTGAGTACAGTCGCTTGTGGAAAGTCTGTTTCCAGGAGTCAGTAAACCCCGAGGCACAGGCAGTGCAACAGGATTAGAGGGTGATTCCAGACTCCAGACCTGGCAGCACTGACTCATGGCCAGGACAGAGGAAAAGTAAAAGCGCCAGGTCATGTGCTGCTCATCTGCAATGCAAATAAATGGGGTGAATTCTTCTATAGCGAGCCATAAAGCAAGCAATCATAGCTTTCCTTCCTGGAATAACAAGGGATTGGTGTCAGGTCCTGAAATCTGCAGCCAGGCGACACAGGCGGAGATGTCGGGTTCGTTAGCATCTGCAGCAGCTCCCGGCCCCGAGGCTGTGGAGCCAAGAGAGAAGAGCTGACGAGTGGAGCTTTAATAAGTCACAGTCAAGTGGGGCGGTGAAAAAGGGCGGAGGGGAACGGGAGATGATCTCCCCGAGGTTCTTGCCTGAGACCTGGCACATCGGGATGCTCGGGTGTGTCTCTGAGCTCTTTCTCTCACCCCTCTAGGGACCAAGAAAGGAGACGGCGAGGAGAAGGCGAGATGGTCCCAAGAGGCTCCTCTGTCGGCATCTGTCATTTTCTGTGGAACAGGAATCTGAGGCTTCACCACGCTGAGTGCTTCTGTGTCCCATCTGCTACCACACCCTGAAATCAAACTCGGCAGCTTAGGTGAACCAGGCACTGTACAAACATGTCAGACTTGCTTCCACCCCTTTTTCTTCTCCCGCTTTCTCCTGCCGTCTTTCTCTCTCAAGTTTGTCGGCGTGTCAGCGGATTTTGGTGGCGGAGCATTCTCACTTCACCTCTGGTCACGGAGCAATGAGGAGTCAGGGGTAAGTGCCCTCCCGTAGGTTTATGGATCGACTTGACTTGCTTGCTTGCTTTAAAGCCGTAACAACCCTCCTAATGGCCACTGTTTCATGGGATTTGTTCCCTGTGTTTACGGAGGACTGAGTATGTCAGTTTAAACTAAGTCTCCACTTCCCAGTGGCTGTGCTGCTTCAGCTTAACCCTTTCCCTTCAGAGCTGAGCTGTGCCATTGCCGAGGATTAGTGTAATGATCACACGTGTGTTGGCAATGCCAGCCTGGGGCGAAGTGACAGTGGAATAGTTCGAAGTGAGCGTGGACTAGTTCAGAGGGTCATAAATTTTTTTCTCTCAAGGGATGGTTCTGGAAGGGAAGAAAAACTGGGAGCTGGATTCCTTTGGGAAGGAGTTTGCTTCATCCTTACTCCTATAGCCCAGCAACACCGTCCTCCAATCGGCTTTGCTGCATGACAGTGGAAGAGTTTACCTCCAGACCTCTCTTTCTCCTGTCCCTTGGAATTGTCCACCACCAGTATTGTTGCAGCAGGACTACCGGTAAGATCTTGTGTTTTTTACTTTCCAGGGTCTATTAGGTGGGGCAGCTTGTGAGGCTGTGGTGCTGAGGTCTGGCAGTTCAGCCAACTGACATTCCAGAGAAAGGGGAATGTGGACGAAAAATGCCTTGTTGATTATTGTAGGGTGATGCTCTTAAAACCTTGGTGTGAAGAAAGGGTTAAAAATTACTCTGGATGATGCTTGAGAGAGCAGACAGCATGTCAGGAATATGCATACTCACCTCCTTTACAGGAGGCAGCAATATCTGCTCTTAAGTATCTTGTATCTGCAAGGACCCTCACCATACCTCACAAGGAGGTCTAGTTAAACCCCCGCTGTGTGTATTCCCAACCTTCTGGCAGCTGTGCTGGCCAGGATCCTTTCAGCACACCTCCTGAAGCTATGCTGTAGTACTCATGTGGGGCTGGGTGCGAGAGTGTGTTTTGGCTGGCTGAAAGCCGCCTAGTCTCGTCCTATTTGTTACAATCTATGTTTTTATTGGTCATTTGTACTTCATTATTTTTGTCAGGTAACCAATGTACACAGGCAGGTATTTGCAGCAACAGAAAACAGTTCTGTCTGTTAATGTTTGCTTTTTTCTTTGTCAGGACATTAATGTTTTGATGTATTTGAGGATGGAGCACTGAAAAAACAGAAGGAAGATTCTGGCTGGTGAGTGCAAGCTCTCAGGTGAAGCTGGGGGATGTATGGAGAGTAAGAGACCTTTGCTGAATCTTTATCTGCTTTTCTGAATTCTCTGGGTATGACCTGAGTCAGCCCCAACACACCTACTGGGGAAGGGAACCTGCTGCCTGGCTCTCTCTCCAGACTTGTCCCACTGAAAAGTCTCACTCGGGATGGTGTGATGAAGCTTTATATTGATTTTAACGTTCTGTGCTGCCTTGGTATGTACATCCTTTGTGCTGTGTGAACAATGGTTTATGATTCTCATAGCAAAGCTGATCAAATAGTGGAAAGAGCTATCAGCAAACAGCTTGCTGGATTAGTAACTGTGCTCCCAGATGGAAAGCCTGCTTCCTGCACAGGGGTTGTTTCTGTCTAGCTGGGTGTGAGTTTGGATCTACCTGGGAAGGTCACCCTGGGTCCTGCTGCCAAGGCTTGCAAAAATGAGAAACAACCCTTGCTTGATCACAAAATTGTTTTCATTCCCAAGGAGAGTGAAATAAGTATAATTGCTTAAAAGTTGGGCTGTCCTGCCTCTAATCAGGAAAAAAGAGCTCTTTTTAACCTACTTCTATAATGTGCTTAGGGAAATTGACAAGCAGAGAAAAGAGCAAAATATTTGTGTAAATTGCTTTAAACAAAATTGCTTAAAACAGCTTGGACTAGCTTAGCCCAATGGCAAGTGAAAACACAGCCAGGTTCTGAGCTCTGTATTGCACATCAAGTTTTTTTGGGTACCCACAGGGGCACCCTGCTGGAGTTCCATCCCATTCAGAGCAGCACTTCAGCTGTGTGCACAGGGTATGAGTGAGCAGGAGCAGCTGAAGGCTCACCAGGAGTTGTGCTGCTCAGCACTGAGGGCTGCAGAGAGCACAGCAAACTCTGAGACCTCATCAAGGGGGTTCTGGACTGGGGACCAGCTTCCTTGTCTGTGGCACCAACCCTCTTGTGCACCAGTCTCACTGACTTTGAGTTATAATGGCATAGACTTAGTGCAATGGAGCACAAAACCAGCTTGGCTGGTACAGGTCTTGTTTTTAAGGAATTCCTCAGTATGGTTTCTAAAGCTGCAGGATTACCATGTGCTTTGAGGACTAATGCACTGACATTGGGTCATTAGTGATGATACTGTTGTTCTGAGACTGATCTTCCATTTGTCTGGCAAAGAGAACAGTGGAAACAGAAGGTGCCCATAGACTTAAAGCTGAAATCTATTTCCCTCAAAAACGTCTCAGGAAATTACACTTTCCCTAGGGCTCAGCCATTTAACTTGTAGTGTTAGTAATTAGATTATTTTGTAATTAATTGATGAACAGAGTGTAGCTGTAGCCAATAGCAGTTATTTATCTTGTGTTAGGAGTACACCTCAGGTTGTAACGTATGGAGTGTCGTGTGAACACTCACACTTGTAGCAGTGTCTTCCCTTGGCAAACAGGGCAGGATAACTGATATTCCCTGGGAGAAGACTTGTCTGTTGTGATTTAAATTTGCATCTCAGTGTTGGCAGCAGTGAGCAGGAAGGCACTGAGAGTCAGGCAGGTTGTGGGGTTTAAGCGAGTCTGTTCCCTTGGTGTTTTGGGGCAGCCTAGGCTGCAGTTTTCCCCTTGGTTATCCTGTGGGAATAACACAAGCAAACTGCCTTGCAGGCTGCTGACAGCAATTAAATATATTTGTATTTTGCTTTGGGAGAACATGATGAGCATTAATAGGGACTAAGATTGTTTAGTGTTGGTTGGAAGGAAGTTGAACTCTTGCATCTCTATACTTGGGTGATCTGGGGAAGTGCTGGGGTATCTCTGTCAGCTCTTTGTTGTGCTGCTGGAGTGAGGATGGTGATGGAGGATGGTGATGCAGGACGGTGACCACCAGTGCCCCTGCTGGGACAGGTCTGCTTGTGAGAACTCAGCCCTATTGACTGTGTGACTCTTGCATACAGTAAAATCCATGCTGTGCCCATTTGCAGCACAGAGCTGCAGCTTCTCTCTCATAACCCCACGTGCCAGAGGCAGCTGGATCTGCGAGCCATGGGAGAGCGCGGTGAGGTTCCAGCGCTCCGATGGAGCCGCAGGACATGGCACCCAGTGCTGCAGCCCAGTGCCTTGGCTCCTTCTCCTGCCATGTGACCCCGCATGCCAGATGTAGCCCCTTGTGCTTGTCCCAACGTAACCTCTTGTCTGATATGTAAGATGTTGCTATTCATGTGAATTTTTGGAGAGAGGACCTTAAATGTTCTCTTTCTAATCTCGGTAGTACTTTTATGCTGATTTTGAATGGATCTGTCACACAAGACAGTGAAGCCCTGAATCCTTCAAGCCCTGTCTTGAAGCTCTTTGGAGCTGTGGATTAACAGTGAAATACAGCCACTTGTTTTTAACCCTGATGCATCCTTCGTGGCAAAATAATGTCAGTAAATCCACGTGAAGCAACGCAGCTGCTCTTCAGACAGGGATCAGCGAGGTGTGTAGGTGTGAGGTGAGTGTCAGAGGCACAGTGCTGTGTGGTTTGCTATAGCCAGAACAGGCTATAGCCACATGGAGCATGTAAAAGGTGGGGAAAAAGAGTCAGAGTTGTTGTGGCTTTGGTCTCAGCCTGGTGACCTGCAGCACAGTCCTGCTGGCTCTGCGTGCCGAGGGCATGATGCGTGAGCCACCCTCTCCGGTGCTGCAGCGGTGCTTGGTGGCTGTGCCCTCTCACACACTGAACCCAGCTGGGAAAGGCTGGTCTTGTAATGAAGGCACTGGGCTGCAGCTGAGGTTTGAGTGTGATTTCTGTCTGTGCTGCTGGGTTCTGTCACGGTGTCTGGACCTATGTGCTGGTGCCAAGATCAAACCTGTGATCAGAGGGTGTCTTGGCTCGTGCTGCGGCCCTGCACCCATGTTTCTCTCTGTGGAAACCAGAGTGCATTGGGCCTTGATCTGCTCTTGATTTAAAGTTTAAAAGCGGCCAGGAGACATACCTGTGAGATCTTGTAGATTTGCTAATCTAGATATAGCTGGGAAGAAACCAGGCTAGTAATTTTTGTTCTGTCTCATCTGCAAATGAGGATAATAATTCCCTTTCCTCACCTTTCGTCTGTTTAGGTGAAACCTCTGAGGGTGGGGCCTGACTTCAGAGACTGGCACAATGGGATGGTGACTTTAGCTGGGATTTCTAGGGGACTGTAAATCATGGAAAATTTTATTATCTGTCAAGGGATAAAGTCCATTAGCATTTGGGACATGCCTGTGCTGGTTTTGGAAAGTTCAAGAGGTCTTTTCTTTGCAAGTGCTTTTATATATGTCCCAGAATGAATTTGGTATGGTATAGCTAAAACACACCTAAAAGTATGTCACCCAGCAGCGTCCAAAACAAGATGAGCAATTAGGCGTTCACTGGGTTTCAGGTTTTAGTCCTAATTTATGAGCAAGGAAATGAAGCAGGGGAGAGAGGCAGCACTGGAGCCCTCAGACTTTGCTCAGTTGGAGACATGACAAAAAATGTCAAACAGTTGTACTGTTCTTCTCAGAATTAAACCCACCAATATAACAAATATGTCTCTCCCTAAGCTTACTTCTAATGTAATATTAATCTGTGCTCTAGTGTGTGTTTGGGTAGGATTTAGAGCATTACATCAGTTTGCTCTACTGCTGCTTTACTCCAACATGCAGCTTTGCCATGTGGGGCTGGTGAGGGAGAAAGGGGTGAAGGGAGAGGACTTGAAATGAGCAAAGGGATAGCACAGCGAGGAAATACCTACTCTTCCTTTAGAAGGAAAAAAAGTACTTCTACCAGTATTCTAAAACTAGAATTGCAGAGAAATGTGCAAGGTGTCATAGTGCTGGGGCTGTGCTCTTAGATCCCATTTCAGGTTTTGGACTGTTTGGCTTTTCTTTCTCTCTTTCACTGACCCTTGTTGCCATTCCTTGCTGTGCGAAGTCACATTTGGGTTTGTGATCTCCTCAGGGACCTAACTTGTCATTTCACTTTGTTTGCAAACTGCTGTGAACATTTTTGCCTTATTGTAAATAATAAGTGTGTTGGAAACCTCAGGAAGGCAAGTATGAGTATTACAGAAGGTATGGGATGCAGTGAAATTCCATGTGTGCATATTCACACATACATTTGTGTGAACACATGCATATGACATGCATGGATAATGGCCTAGTTAACCTGTAATCCATTTCAAATGCAGCACATGACAGTGACCTGAGTAGCAGAGTATGGAAATACGGTTTTCCTTTTAATTGGCGGGTTCTCTGCGATCTTCTTCATCTTCCTACTGCCAACTCCATCTTCATATTGCAGTTCCTCAGGTCCTGTCAGAAGAGTTCTTTTTCTCTTCCTGTCCTCTTGGAGCTGGCCAGAGCAGTTTGGCAGATCAGCTGTGGGAGGACTTGGAAATGATGGGAATGGCTTTCTTGAGCCCAGGGACCAAGCGTTATCTCTCGTCCGGGGCAGGAGGAATGTAGGGAGCTGTGTCCAGATCTGCGATAGCAACGCAACGAGCTGATGAACGAGTTCTGTGCTGCAGCAAGGAGGGGGAGGGAAAGCTTATTTTTAACTGAAAACCGCACAAGTGAGACTGAAGTAGCTCTGTGCTGCCTTGCTATCATCAAGTGCATGTGTGAGTGAGGGAGGGCACGAGCACGGCTCTGTACGGCACCGTGTCCTGGTGGAACGTGTGGCTGGACCTGAGCAGGGTGGAGGCAGGTCGGGTGAAATGGCAGTGCATGCTGCTGCCTTTGTCTGCGCGTTGGAATGAGCCACTCCTGATAACATTTATCTACTTTTTTTTTTTTTTTTCGTTAGTGTTGATTCTTTTCTGTGCCCTGCTTCTCGGGTTGCCGTCTCCCACCCATTCCTCTCTCCCATGCTAACTCTCATTCCCCTTCCATCCTCAATCTTCCCACCCCTTCCTCTCATCTGAGCCTGACCCCTCTCTCTTCTTGCCCCTCCTTCTCAGTTGATCCCTCCCCCTGCTCTGGATCTGCTGGCTGTGGGATTTTTCTCGTGCTCACTGGCAGATGTGACAGCTTTTGGAACTGTATCATCTAGGAACAGCTATATCTGGAGTTGAAAAACCTAACGTGGTTTCCCAGGCAGCAGGAATGGATCGCTGAGAGAATTTCAATCTCCGACTGCTTTTGTCTTGTGGTAGTGACTTTTATTATTTATGTTTGTGACATTTCTTACAGTACAGTTGTCAGCACTGAATGAAAGACTAAAGTCTAGTAGATTATTATAAAATCAGTGTCACGGTGTTTGTGTTGTTATATTAAAGGGGTGCTGTCTATGTTTAAATACAGGTTTGGCTTGATTTACAAAATCTTATATGCATAAAATGTTCTTATTAATTTCTTACTGACTTTAAAAAGGCCTGGTTTTATGTCTTTTATTTAATAATAAACATTCTTTAGCTGGGTATTGGAAAGACAAGTAAATAGCTCTTGCATGAAAACCACAAAGTGAAAGGAGACTGGTTAAATACAGAGCTCCTCAATGAAATGCAAAACCTACCAAGATTATTAGAATCCAGTGGATTTCAAATAACTATTTTTAGTGTATGTATTTCATTTGATCTTAATGCAGTTTACCTTTAAACCACCTGTCTGATCTCTTTATATTCAGGGATTGATGCTGCCTGTATAAAGCAAATGCCACTGCATGCCTAGGGCTGTGTTGTATTTGGAGCTGATTACATTTAGTTGTTTTTAAGATGTCTGTTATAAGCCAATAAGGTAGATGCAGGCCATGTCAATCAGTCACTTAAAACTGACCATGAACTCAGTAGGTGCTCCTTCCTGGGTTTTGGAAGCATGCTTTTGGCTATGGGATCCAAGTGTAGTCCAGGTGTTGATTGCCAAGTATAGGGATTTTGTGTAAATAGACAAATGTAGTGTTTATGCTTCTGCAAACTTAGATACTGGCATAGAGCCACTGATCTGGTTGGGGCCAAAATATCACCTGGGCTTAAAAAATTTGCATTTTGAAGCACTTTAGCCAGAATAATTCTCCTTGTGGGGAAATGCCTGGCATGTTCAGAAAATCATTGATGCTACAGGTGCTAATGATTGTGGCATTTGTAACACCCCATTTTACAGGACCCTTTGCCACCTGAAGCACTAAAAAGAGCAGACTTGAGGTTGTCTGCTATGCCCTGGGTATCTTCTCATTATGAAACTGTGAGAGTAGGAGCAGAAGGAGAGAGACTGGTTGAAACAGCAAGATGGCTGTGGTTGGGTCAAGGTGGATCAAGGAGCTGTCATAACTGACATGTAGTCAAGGATTCAGAACTGAACCACTTGCTATAATACCACAGAGCTCCTCCCTGCTTTCCTTGGAGGCTGTGAAGCTCCTCAGCAGCTCCAGCTGTTGGTTTGAGTAGTACTAGCACCATGAGCTATTAGAGTATCTTTCCTTTCTGGGATTGTCTGCACTTTTTTTTCCTTAAAGAATTGCCCTCTGACTTTAGTCTTGAATATTAGTTAATAAGCAGCACCTAAGGGGCCTGAGAGATGAATCTCTGTGTTTGAGGAGCTGCAATACAGATCTGGAGCACAGATACCCTACCCATAAACTCTTCATTAAGATGTATTTGGGTTTTCATTGCAGCTTGTTCTAAGCAAAGATTATTCTGGCTGCAAAACCTCTTGTAGGTGGAGCAATTGCTTCCAGCCTCTTTTGTAAGTGGGTTTGTTATTTCAGTTTCCTAACCTTTTGTTTTCCTTTTTACCTGTGAGGTATCTTTAGTAGGCTCCTGGACACAGTGTTGCAATGGACAGTGTCAGTGTGTCAAGTCTGTGTTTCACCAGGGAGGGACTGCATGAGTGGGGGGCTGAGAGGAGCAAAGGTCCTTGTGTGCCACACAAATACTTCCTATCCCTGTGACTACAGGATCCTGGTAACCAAACTGGGAGCCCATGTGTATTGGATTTCTGGGACCTCAGTCTAGCACTAGGGAGCAAAGTCATTGTTCAGCTGGTGGCTGCACTTTGCTCCCTAAACAAGTTTAGAGTGGGACAATCTGGAAAATGTTTGAGATAGATTTCAGTGTTTGACATGGATTTCACTGTGATGTGTTGATTTTGGAGACTGGTGTCCTCTAGAAGTGTGTTGGTGTCTACAGCATAGGGGGTTATCTCTCTGTGCCGTCTGTCTCCCTGACCCTTGTAAATATTTATTCAGCACAAATAGTTGGAAGCTGAGGTCCTGTACAGGGGAAGAGTGACTGCTACAAAGTTGAAGATTAAGTGGGAAAAATCCTGTGCCTGATGTCAAGAAAGAGATGGCATTCATGGCTGTGAGCACTGTTAGTGAGAGGCAAATGCCAATATTAAAGTTGTCTGTGGAAAAGGAAGAGCATAGAAACCTTGTTATTTTTGTTTATTGGTAGATGTTAATTGCTTTAAAAAGCCTGTGCAGCTTTTTCCCAAACCAGTCAATAGAGTCATAGAACATTTCAGGGGAGAAGAGACCTTGAGAGGTGCAGCCCAACCTTCCCTACTCAAGGCAGGGTCAGGCTGGATTACTCAGGGCTTTGCTTTGAGAGCAAACTCCTGAGGATGGAGCCTGCCCAGCCTGTCTGGGCAGCCTGCTCCAATGCTGGACTCTGAAAAGAAAACTTTTCCTTCTATCCTGTCGGGACCATTCCTGTTTTGATTTATGCCTGTCTATCTCTCAGGTTGCCACCACTCCTCACTGTGGAAAGCCTGACTCTCTATAGAAAATAATCTCCCAATCTCACCCTATCTTCCCTGCTGTTTTTTGTGAAGAGGTTGTGTCAATCCATTGCAGTCCTCCAGCTTTCCCACCTCCTTGACTGCATGCATAGCTTCGGTTCTTCCCAATTTCCAAAAGGTCCAATCTCTATTTATCTCAGTATCTTTTTTTTGGCTATAAGTTCTTAATTCAGATTTTGAATGTCTCCTGTGTTTGGGTATGTTTCAGTGTTAGGTGCTTCTGGCTTGTTGCACTTGCACTGGCTGTTCGCACAAGCTGTCTCTCTCAGCCCCCAAGGGAAAGGAATCTTAGTTTTAAATTTTAGCTCCTTCAGCTACCTGCTGACAGAGTTTGATTTCCACCTACCACCTCCTTTCTCCCTCCTGAGCACTCTAAGTGAGAAAAACTGAGATCCAGAGCCAGTCTCAGGCAGCTCGTCCTTTGGCAACAGCTCTGCTGTCTTTACATGAAAACCAAGTGTATATTACTTATTTGGAGTAACCAGTGAGCGAACAACCTGAGCTCTGCTCAAAGACACCTAAAATTCCAGGCTTGTAGTAGAATCGGTGCTGTCTGACTGGCTGGACTCCTTAGTCATTTAATGAAGGTACAAGCAGGTAACTTATAAATATGTGTCTCTAAAATATTTTTAAAATGTTTTTATTATGCAATATGAATTTGTAGAAATAAAGGAAGTCACTAGAAATCCCATCTCAGCCATGGATCTGCCAGGAAGTCTCAGGCAAATCATGGCTCTTTCCTCATGTGTAACAGCAGATGGTGAACTCTTGTTAAAGTGCTTTTCACTGGAGAACGTTGTTAGTGCAACGTAATTAACGATTAGAATTGACGCATGGTGTTACTGAGCGGGCACTTCAGACCTGGCCACGCCCTGACGGCGCTGCCTTCTCTGCTGCAGGCATCATGTTCCGCAAGAAGAAGAAGAAACGCCCAGAGATCTCTGCTCCACAGAACTTTGAGCATCGTGTCCACACCTCGTTTGACCCAAAGGAGGGCAAGTTTGTGGGCCTGCCACCTCAATGGCAGAACATTCTAGACACGCTGAGGCGCCCCAAGCCAGTGGTGGACCCTTCGAGGATCACGAGGATGCAACTCCAGCCCATGAAGGTGAGAGAGGGAGACTGTTCCTTCCTGTTCCCTAGGGAGTTGCCTCCAAGTTGAATGGGCCTAAGGGTGGTATCCGTATGGAATTCAGTGCATAGCAGCCTTTGCTAACCCAACCAAGGTGATAGTAACTTCCTCAGGAACTAGGACAGAGATCTCCTGGCCTGTTGCTGCCAGTGTTGCTGTTGAAATAACCAGCTGGATGCCTGTCACTGTGACAGGGACCTGTGAAAGCTCCCAGGGTAGCTGACAGGACTCAGGATGCCTTCAGCTGTTGTACAGGAAAGCCAAGAGGAGAATTCATGGAGAGACCTGTTTTAGCAGCTTTGTCATTCTCGTGGGTGAGCAAATTTGGATGGTAATTAAGTTGCCAGAGAAGCCTGAGAGGGGGAGAGAGTAGGGTAGCACTGACTTGCTGTTCATGGACAAGTGAGGACAACAAGGACTAAATCAGGGTCTGGGCTAAAAGGGTTAATAAACCAGCATTTCAATGGAAAGTGGGACATAGTAATGGGAGAAACAAGTGATTCTTGTAGATAGGTGGGTTTAGATGGCTGCTGGTACTGTGTAAGTGACAGCAGGAACATGCTGTGGGAAAGGGCAACTTCACGGGGACCTCTCAGGAAAGGAAATGAAAGATGATGACAGAAATATTGTGCTTAAAGTCTTGTTAGCTTGGGGGAAGCTTTTGTTCCCAGTTAAAAACCCTAGGGGGCCTAAAAACTAAGAGGTGACTTGTAAAATAGAGATGTTGCTACTTGGATTTTAGGAGGGATATAAAAAACTGTTGGCTATCTGGTGAATATATTTAGCTTTTTGTATACAGGTGCTTAAAACATGGGGACTAAAGAGGACTATATTTGGTATAATGTAAGTTTTAGTACATAATCAAACCTGCAAATGAAATGGCCCATCAGGATCTTTGAGCAGAATGCTGATTTATAAAGGAAAATCTTGCTCAGGAAGAACAGGTGAAAGAAAAAGGCAGGAGGTATTGCCTGGTGTCCTGAATGTGCTTTGAGGTTCAAAATGTAGTAGGGAATAGGAGCAGAATCCAGAGAAGAGAGAAAATGTGTAATAAGAGACCAACTTGGTTAGATCAGGAGCTCTTTAATGAGCTTAAACTGCAGGAGGATTGCTCAGAAGGGTGGAAACTAGGTCAAGTTATAAAGGGCAAAGAAAAAAGAAATTTATGTAGGAGCAAAACTGGAAGGCCAAGGCACAAAAAGAGTTGTTATTCTCAAAGAACATAAAAGGCACTAAGGAGACATCATAAGTGCACTGAGGAGAAGAAGGAGGATGAAGGAAAGAATTTGTACACTGCTGGTTTTGGAAGAAGGTTAACAGATGACACTGAGAATTCCTAAGTGCTTAATGATTTTTCTCCGGTGTGATTAGTGGGCTGACAATTAGCACAAGCATGAAGGGATGAGAATGCAGGTCAGAATAAGAAAAGAACATGAGCAGAGATGAGACTTAGCTAAGAAGCTGCATATTTTCAAGTCAGCTGGGCCTAATGAAATTCAAGGAATTGCAGAGCAGTCAGAATAATTTCTATTCCCAGAAAGAGACTGGAACAAATAAGCAAGTAATCTATTTGTAGCCACTTCCAAGGAGATAGCAGGGTAATAGCTGGCAGCCAGCATGGATTTATCAAGAAAAAAATCACATCAAGCAACCCAATTTTAATCAATCACAGGGTAGGGGGGCTTAGGATCAGGGAGAAGTGATAGTACTCCCCTGTGCCTTGACTTTAGTGAGGCTCCTGATGCTGCACCGATGGTGTTTCCAGAGCAAACTAAGTTTTCTCGAGTATTAGGCAAAGGATACTCAAAAAACAGTGTGAGGCATCATCTTTGAAACAGAAATGTGTGTGAAGGGATTTCCTGGAGTTTGCCCTGAGCCTAATGCTCGTTGGTACTGGCATGTGTGACTTAGTAAACCTGAGGAAGGTTAAAGCAGAAAGGAGGTGCAAATCCTGAAGAGAACAAGGACAGAATGCCCAACAGGCTTTAAAAACTAGAGAAGAATCTTAAACTAACACTGTTTTTTTTCTCAGGAAGTCCAAGTGCAAACACTCCTAAATTGCATCACAAAGTTAAGTATTTCTAGTAAACTCCATTTGAATTCATTCCTGTTCAATGATACCAACCAATTAGATCTTTCTTTTTTTCAAGTGCTAATAGACCAAGCCATCACATGTAGTCCTGGATTCAACTACCAGAGTAGTTCCTGGTTTTGTGTGTAGTTTATAAAAAGGTGCTTTTCTTGTTAAAATTATAATTTCTCAGTTTGGTCAGTAAGGCATGATATATGTAAGAGCACTCCATATAGATTTGGCTCAAATGTGGGTGTTTCTTCGTTAATCTGATGCAGTCCTTAAACACAGAAGCAAAGCAAGATTACATCCCATCTTCCCTGACCATTTGGGTTAGGACAGACTCAATGGGAGTGACCTGAGTCTAGTTTTGGGGGAGTTTTAGCTAGAAGGTGAGGAGAGCACTGGAGTAGATTTTCTGGAGAGGCCATAGCATGTTCTTGGAGACTTCTTATTTTGAGAACACACCAGTCTTCCTGGAATGACTTCTGTCCATTTTGGACAAAGCATTTTTGTCCCCAGCACATTGTTCTCTGACAGCAGCTGGGCCATGGAGGAAGGTGTGTGTGTGTCGTGAAGGAGTAGTAGGAATGAAGATCAGAATTTCCAGCTGGAGCTGGTGTGTGTGCCATGCAACGAGTTGGGTTGTCCTTTCTCCACCTTGTTGAACAAAAAAGTTCTATTCTGCCTTTCATTCTCAGACACTGAGCAAACCAGGTGCTCGTTTGTGCGCTGTGGTGGCGTTCTCTTGAAATTACTGGAGCTGCTGTGTTGCACCAGCTAAATATTAGTCTCAGTGTAATTAATTCAACATGTTTAGAAGATCCCTGGAGCTCAGTTAGCAAACAGGAGATTGCTGTCACTCCAGGGAAGGACTTTCCTCAGGCAGAGATTGGTGAAAGTGTAGGAGTGATCCTGTGCTGCAAATTTCTGTGGAGAAATGAAACATTTTTGTTCCCAGCACTAGAAAAGCTTCTGTAAGCTTTTCAGTTCTAGAAAAAATAAGGTAGAACACTGCATAATAGACCAACAGCTTCCAGTGTCCTACTTGCATAGAGCTGGTGCCTGTTTGGATGGAAGCCTTGCTCTTCAGCGTTTGCTTACAAGGCAGTTGTGAGCTGCTGTGACCCTTTGTTCATCGTTTTTAATTATAATAACTTGGCAGAGCAGACAGGGAGGCAGAATTGGAACAGCATGGTCTGCACTGGTCAGGATTGAGATGTATTAGCAGAAATTGTGGAGAAGCAGACTGAGGGTGGCTGATTACAATGCTATTGAGAATGCTTCAGGGGAGAGATGAACCTTGTGTTGGCAGAGCAAGGTGAGTTTTGCAAATGGAGCTTGCAGCATGCTGGAACTTCTGAGAACTAATATTTCAGGAGCTTGGTGAGTGCATTAGTGACGTAGTGTCATACAATTTCAGCACAAGAGAGCCAGGAGTGTTGAAGTATGCCAGTTTTGCTCTAATATTGTCTTTTAGAATGTGAGCACAACTCCAGAATTGACTGTTCTGACTGACAGCACTGCTGCTCTGGCAGCAGGGTGTAACCCAAGGGCGCTTTCTTCCCCTCAGTAAAGAACAATGAAACAAAAGACAAAAGTTTGTAATTTTTCCTGAATTCCTTGACTTGTCTTTGCCTATATGTACAAAATCTAACCTTTGGCAAGAGAAACTGAGCCTCGGTTCTTAGAACTCTGACTAGTTTCTCACCTTCTCTGTGTTTCCCAGACCGTGGTGCGGGGCAGCACTGTGGAAGTGGAAGGCTACATCTCTGGCTTGCTCAATGACATCCAGAAGCTTTCTGCTATCAGCTCAAACACTCTGAGGGGCAGGAGCCCCACCAGCAGGAGGAGAGCCCAGTCCCTTGGGCTTCTGGGAGATGAGAGACCCCCAGACATGTATCTTCAGAGTCCTGAAGGAGACTGGGCAGACAAGTATGGGAACTACCTCAACTGCAACGGTGGGTCCAAGGTGGCCCGGAGGCAGACCATGTGGCCGGATTACAAGCCCCGACTGGAAGGGCAGGCTCATCCCAATGGAATGGTGACAAAAGCCCAGTCCCTCGGGCCTTCGGAGTTCCAGGGCACCGATGGCAGCTGTCTCCAGCGCACCTCTGGATTGCAGCACGTGCCAGCTGTGCCGGGGGAGAGCGAGACGGGAATGAAGAGCCCGGAGGAGGGCTGGCCTCAGCGACAGGCCAGCTCCAGGCCCTCGGGGGAGGGCAGCCCCAACTCCAAATCACGGGAGAACAGCCTCAAGAGGAGGCTGTTGCGCAGTGTGTTCCCCTCCACCAGCGCCTCTAATAAGCCAGGCCCTTCCCTGCAGATCAAGGTAAGAGTTATTCACCGGAGTGCAGTGTTGGCTTTACTTCCAGAGGTTACATATTCAGCCACTTGAATTGCAAACATCATGCAACCATCTGTTATTGTTATGATTAATGCTGGAATCAAAATAGTCCTGGACAGGGCAACTGTATGGTTCGCCAGAGCTTCACGAGGTGCTGCAGGGCACAGCTCAGGATGGCAGCCAGAGCTCCAGCAGAAGGATTTGGTGGAGCTATGCTCACAGGAGTGTGGGCCGGGAAGGACGAGGGGTCTTAGTCATTACCTTCTGTGAGGTAAAAGCCATAACTGCAGTACCATTCTGCTGGCACCAAGGAGCCTTTGCCATTTGGGAAATTGCCATGATTTGCATTAGCAGTGTATTCTTCTGCCTGTGCAAACCAGAACTACCTCAGGAGAGCATGTTGGTTGTAGCTGTATCTGCCAGGCTGCTACAGCAGCAGAGTTTGCATCAGCACCCACGGTGCTGTCACACAGGAAGTCTGACTGTTGGATTTTGGAAAGGGTGGGACAGCTCATAGCTGCAGCTCCCCCAGAAAAGCTATCCTGAATAGATGACTCATTTATTGTTAAGCTAGGATAAAATCTCTGCTTCCTGGTCCTGGATAGGAAATGCAGCCATTGCTTCTTTTCCACCCTGGACGGGCCCAGCTCCCATTGTCCCCTCATGGTTTATCTGGTGGCTTCAAAGCTGGTGCTGGGCCAGGCTCATTCCCAGCAGCTGTGAAATGCTTGAACTGGGAGGACCATGGCAGGAATCACTGTCAGAACCAAACTGACTGTTCTGAGGTGTGTTGCAGGGAGAGGATGTCTCCAACCTGGCCTTTTGCAGTTTGCATAGGGATCAGGCTTAAGGGTTTGGGCACAGTGGGTTCCCTTTCCAAGGGAGCAGGACTTTGAAGGAATGTAGTCCTTATATAGCACAAACTGCACTTGTTGCTGTCTCGGTGACTCTGGGCTGATGTACACTGACTGGAGGCCTGTTCCTCAGTATCTAGAGCTGGCCACTTCTGTCTTCCCTAGCCAGAGTGTCTTTGCATCCTCAGCACTTCCATGTGCAGGAGCAGAAGTTACCAGCCAAGTGGGTGTGTTTGAACTCCAGCTGTTTGTCAGAGGAGAGGAGTAGGGAAGACCTTGAAGACGGTCAAGTCTATCTCCCTGCGCCAATGAGGGATCTGTGCCATGTCTGGTAGTTGTTTATCTAAGCTGTTCTTAACAAGCCTCTGATGATGAAAAGTCAGGCCTCCCTTTCTGATGGAGCTGAGGAATGGGTAAGAAATGTGTAATTGCAGGTGAAAGGGGCAAGGGCTATAACTGAATCATGGAATCCCTAACTAGTTTGGGTTGGAAGAGACCTTATTGTCCACCTGGTTCCACCCCCTGCCATGGGCAGGGGCACCTTCCACTAGACCAGGTTGCTCCAAGCCCCGTCCAACCTGGCCTTGAACACTTCCAGGGATGGAGCATTCACCACTTTCCTGGGCAGCTGGCTGAATACAGGGAGGTGGGTGCCTTGACAGGCACCACAGGAAGTTTGAGTGCACCTTCCTTTCAGCCCAATATTGAAGGAAGGAGTGGGAGAAGCAGTGACACTTTCAAATGTCCCAAGACTGAAAACACGTACATGGGGACTGTCGGATTATAGGAGCAGGAAATAATACTTGTGTGGTTAAACAAACCTGTGTGAGCTTGCACACATGTTGTGTGCCCTTCTGCATGCTCTGGGTTATGTAAAACCATTTTTTTTCTCTCTCCTGAGACAAAACAAGATTTGGGAAATAAATACTGTGTTGCTATGTGAGCATGTCAGCACAGGGGCTGCAGGGGTGGAGCTGGTGTGGGGGGAGGAAGGACCTCCTGACAGACAGTTGTGTTTGTGCTGTGCCCTGATGCCATTAAATCGTGTTTTCCAGGGCCTCTCTGTGTGTGTGTGTGTGTGTGTGTGAGGCTTATGCAGATTCTGCTGTTGACAAAAATCCTTGATTAAAAGCCAAAGTGCATAGAATTAAATCCTACACAATTATTTTCTGTCTGAGACAGGGAAAATGACTGCTCTTCTTAAAAATTCTCTATTGGCAGTTTTTGGTTCCCATTCCCGTATTATTAAATTTATTAATAATCTCTCTGAATTGTGAGAGAGAAAAAGCTTTTTGCTTTGAAGTTTTTATTTTGCCCTATGATATAAACGACAGGCTTGCTCTTTCTGAAGTTGTTTCTTTGACAGATCCACTATTATTTTGCGTATATTTATATACATATAGTATGTATATTTTACATTTACACATGCAAATAAGTGATGTATTTTGTACCCCACCTGGTAAATGTTGTTGGATTTTAACTGATCAACATTTTCAGAGTGAGTATTAGCATGACAAGATTTATTCTTACTGGCATGGGAATGCATATCCCAAAGAAACACTCCCACAGGCTGTGGTCTTACTGCATGTCCTACACTAAACAGGGTGGGGCTTGCTTGGCATTTGAGTAGGTGGTCTCCAAAATCCTTGAGCACTGCTAATCCAAATTCACTGTAGGTCACTTTTAAGCCAGCGAGGTGGCAGGTGGCTCTGTGTAGCTGGAGTCTCACATTGGCTGCCTCCAGCTGTCCTGGTTCCTGGTGCTTTTCCCAAAGCAGAGGGCTAATTCCATGTCTGATCGACAGAAATGCTCTGCAGGTACCAGTGGAAAGTGCAGAGAGTGTTTTTAGTAGGCAGAGTGTAATTACCCAGAGGGAATTAGGCCAAGACATCAAAGTGATTTACAGCCTTGGCATGAATCCCCTTTCCTTTTATACAAAGAAAGATCAGAGGCGCAGAGGGATAAATGATTTTCAAATTCTCTGCAGCATAGGTTGCCCCTGAGTTTTGGTGGCAAGGTTGGAATGTTTTTTAGCAGCTGGGGTTTTTTTCTGTGGGTTTTGTGTCTTGGTGGTTTTTTTAAAGCATGTGCTTGAAGAGGTTCCCTTTAAAACTACCGCAGTTTGGAGGCCCCTAAAGCATAGCACCCATTCCCTAAAAGGTGCTTGAAGATCTGCATCTAAGCACATGTTTATCCAAGCCATGCACGGGGCAAACCTGGAGCGCTTGACTTCAGTCTGCTCCAGGATGTGCTAGGGCAGAGTTGGGATGACACAGAACTGATCCCTGACCTCTCTGCATATTAATCCAACCATCACTTTTTCTTTCTTCCACTTTCCTTTTTGTTCTTCTCAAAGCCTAATTCCTTCTTCAAGCCCCAGCAGTGGAGTTCCCCACGCAGCCCTGCAGCCAAAGCCCAGTCTCTTCCGCCAGACCAGCCTGTCTCCGAGTTCCCCAGGATGATCTCGGAAGCTGGGACCCCCCAGAAGTCACCGACAGCGGAGAAGGCCGTGGCAGTGCCACCAGGCCGGCCCTCCCCGGCGGGATCTCCCAGGAACCGGCAGACCCAGACCAGTTCCAGCAACCTCCACCTTCCCCAGGACCCTGCTGGGAAGGGGCAGCCGGCCAGCGAGGACCCGGTGGTTGTGACTCACGAGCAGTTCAAAGCTGCCCTCAGGATGGTTGTGGATCAGGGAGATCCCAGGACATTGCTGGAGAATTACATTAAGATTGGGGAAGGCTCCACAGGTATTGTGTGCATCGCTCGGGAGAAGCACTCGGGGAAGCAGGTGGCTGTGAAAATGATGGATCTGAGGAAGCAGCAGCGCCGGGAGCTCCTCTTTAATGAGGTGAGTGTGGTCCACTATGGGAACAATCAGTGTGGAAAAAGGAAGGGAAGAGCAGGATCATCTTCCTTTCAGTAGAATTATGCTTGTACCAAGAAAAACTATTGCTGGGGGGATGGAGGCTCTGCATTGTACTCGCAGGGCTGTGTGTGCTCACTTTCTTGGATAAGATGAAGTGTTGTGAATGATTTTTGTGGTGGTCACTTGTTCACTATGGTTTTACAGGTGGTGATAATGAGGGACTATCAACACGTCAACGTTGTGGAGATGTACAAGAGCTACCTTGTGGGAGAGGAGCTCTGGGTGCTCATGGAGTTCCTGCAGGGGGGAGCACTCACAGACATTGTGTCTCAGATCAGGTACAAAGCAAAATCACAGACGTCAACATGTGAGAGCAAGAGCAGCAGTGGGGATTTCTGGGAAGAAGAGTTTCCTTCAGAGAGCTTGTGTTTGCAGTGCCCTGAAACTACTACAGTTTATACCTGCTATCCATTTGAAATATGTGATAATACTTCTGATGTAGAAGGGATTAATTTAAAGTAGTGATCCCTTTAGATACCCACTAGTCATCTCCTTGATGACCTTCCCTGTAAAACACAGTACTCATAAAAAGTATTGTTTACTATGTCTATTGAATCCTGGCCAGGAAGTTCATTGAATAAGTATTCAAGAGCATGCAGAAGTAGTTTTCAGTGGTGCAACCTTAGCCACAAATTCAACCTCAGTAACTCCTCTGGAGAAGTGCAGCAGAGCCTTGAGATCTGGGCTCCTTCCCAAATTTCATTGCCTAAAGATAGCAGCTACTGGACACTCTCCTAAATTTGTTTCCTTATCTACACCGCTTCATATTCATTAATGCCCCAAGCATTTCTGTAGGACAAAGAAGTTGTTCTCAGATGGCCTCTGGAGTCTCTCTCACAAGGTGCTCTGATGATGCAGTTATGGTGATGGTGCATGACCCATGACTCTGGAGCACCCTCCTCCTGCTTCAGAGCAGTCCTGCGAGGCTGGAAACTGGTGCAGGGAATGCCAACAGAAACACTGACCAAGAAAGTCTGTAGGATGAGACTTTCTTTTTGGAAGATTCAGGATCTTAACTGGGTTACTATTAGGCAGTATTGCTAGCACTAATTGTATTCAGTCATTTTTGTTCTTAAATCACAGTATGGCTTTAGTTCATCTACATGCTAGGACTAGATCCTGTGGTGGATTTAAGGCATATGCCTTGCTCTGCTGGGTTCAGTGTTTTGGAAGCACATCTGTGATAATTTTGAGAGGTGGTAAAGAGCCACATTGTCCTCTAGCCTCCACAACCCCAGACTTTGGAAAGAGTGTCCTGGAGACACTTAGCTGGGCAGGCCCTCCAGCATTGAGATCAGAGGCATCTCAGGGTCTGAAAACCAACATTGACTCCTGAGGAGTGCTGAGTTATGGCTTACAGGGTGGGTGAAACTCTTGTAGCTCTTAGCTGGTACTGGGATTACAGATCAAAAATGCTGAAGAGGTTTATGGGGGGTCTGTGTGTTTATATCCACCAGTGAGACTGAATTCCATTGGGTGGGACCTCAGCCTAAATTTGTTTTAAGAAGCTTCCTTTGAACCTGTTAATGAGTGCTTGTTTTTCCATATGGTGGAAGCAGAATCTGTTATAACCATAATATTTATCAGGAGTAAGCTGCAAGCCTTTATCAGTTTTTCCCAGGGAGGAACATACCTTCCTTGCAGTTATTAAACTTTTGCTGAGGGGGATAAGTGATTTTCATCTCCAGGAGTGAGGTAGTCCTCCAGCAATCTGTTTTACACTATGCAGTCACTTGACTGAAACTGAGTTCCATATGTGACAGGCTGAAAGTGCACCTCTTGTGATCTTCTGCAACCACAAAGCTCTGAAGCTGATCAACTCAGGCACTAGGAAATGAAAAGCACTGTTCCTAAACACACTGGGTTCTGTGCTGGGAAGTCCCACAGGTAGCCTCTGTCCCCTCTCCCTTTCCAGATTAAATCATTACGGCAGAAGTAGCCCCCTGACACCCTTCCATTGTAGTTGCCATCAGTGTGGCACAGCACAGCCACAACCAACCTGTAGCTGTCCTGGTTTGGACGAGCAAGATACAGGATGCCCAACAAGCAGCATGAGTTTAGATTTCTCAGCTGGTGATGAGAATTGTTGTAGTGAGTTTAGAAGGTGCTGCTTCACTGCACAGCTCTGCCTTCTGAGTGCTCTCTTCTTCTCAGGCTCACTTGTCCTCAACTGAGAGTTATCCTGAAAAACTGCTAGAGACAGGCTGAGAATCAAAAGTACTCAAACTGGGTACTTCAGCTATCCTTTGAAATAATTCACTCTTAGCATTGCTCAGTGTAAACATGCAGAGCTGTCACTGTCCCCAGGTACAAGAGAGAATTTTCAGTTTGTGTTACTATTCCAAACATCAAGAGCTTGTAAAGAGGAGGTTCTTGGTGCTCATATTCCATGTGCTAACAGAGTGGTAGAAATGAGGAGTGTCTGCCCTGCTTGTACCTTGAGATACCTTTAGTTAGGTGTGAGTGTACCCAAAGTGTCTGCAGGAAACACCCAAAGAATCCCTATAATTGCTATCAAATGTTGCCTTTGGATGTTTTGTGGATACAGTTGCACAATAAGCCTTGTGAATAATGGCTTAACTATATTTGCTTTAATAAAAGCTGTCTCACCAGTTACTGCAGCACCTTGGCATCAAGCAGCACTGCTGCCTATCAGAACTGCTTGAAACAGCGTCTTGCAGAATGAATTTAGATACAGAATTTAGAGTGCAATTGCTCTGTGTTAAACCTCTGAAAACTTAAAATTGTTGACCATCAAGTAAAAAATGTTTTCCACAGTAACAGACATAGAAGAAAGGTAAAGGTGAGATGGTAACTATCATAGGGAACCAAAATATCTGTGCTTTAACTTCGCTGTGCCCCTGTGAAGGAGCACTGTCCACTGCCCAGCACAGTGCACTTCAAGTCCCTGTCTCTACTTGCAGGCTGAACGAGGAGCAGATTGCCACAGTGTGTGAGTCCGTGCTGCAGGCTCTGTCCTATCTCCACTCTCAGGGGGTCATTCACCGCGACATCAAGAGTGACTCCATCCTTCTGACGCTGGATGGGAGGGTGTGTTTCCTCAGGCAAATTGTCTCCTGTCTGCTGCTGCAGCCTTTGTCTCTTCCCTTCTGTTCCCAACCCCTTGTTTGCACCTCATCCTCTTACTCCCTTTGTCGTCTTTGTCCATGGTGTTTCCCTCTGTGTTGTTTAAGGTTTATTTTTAAGGTTGGTTGCTCTTCTCTTTGTACAGGTCAAACTCTCTGATTTTGGCTTCTGTGCTCAGATCAGTAAAGATGTACCTAAAAGAAAATCCCTAGTAGGTACTCCTTACTGGATGGCTCCAGAAGTCATTGCAAGGATACCATACACCACTGAGGTAAGGGACCACCTCCCTAAGAGCAGGAGAGAGAGCAAGTAATATTCTGAAGGGTCACAGGAAAATAACTTGCTGGCTTTTCTAGGAAGAGTCTCTAGACTCTATTCAAAAGATAAACCCAACTATGACTACAGATTTGATGGTGATGACGTGAATATTTCCTACATCAGTAGAAAACCAGATTGTTCTGCTTCCAGGAACAAGGCATAAACTTATTCTATTCTTACACCTGAAGCTTGGCCTAGACTTGTACCTGTTGTGGACAGATGTGAGCAAGAGCAGGGTTAACGTGCTAGGGATCAGTAAATGGATGCCATAAAGGAAGGGAGGGGATGTGAGCTCAGAGGAGTGCAGCAATGGGAGCTCTGGAATTCTGGGCAGGTGGCAGCAGGCTGAGTAAGTTTTGTTTACCAACCAACCTGGCGTAGGGCAAGCAGCTACTTGCACACTTTTACATGTTGCAACACCAGCATGGCTCAGTCATGGGTGCAAAATTGATTTTGTTAAACTACTCTAAGGAGTTCCAGAGCATTAAGGGGGTCAGTGTTTGACTCTCTTGGTACCTTTTGTCATGTGTGGGGTGCTTTTGTGAAAGCAACAAAGCAAGGACCTACTGCTCTGAACTGTGTGTATTGATGTGACATTATCTCCCACAGGTGGATATCTGGTCCCTGGGGATCATGGTGATAGAAATGGTAGATGGAGAGCCCCCCTATTTTAGTGATTCTCCAGTCCAGGCAATGAAGAGACTCCGTGACAGTCCTCCTCCCAAACTGAAAAACTTCCACAGGGTGAGCATGCTACCAAACACTTTGCAAGCCTGATAGTTATCATGGGGAAACATCCGTACCAGCTGTTCCCAGTACAGCTGGCTGTGGAAATGGTCTTTCTAGGACATGTTTCTTGGGGAACTTCTTTGGCCCCGGGGTCTTGGTGGCTGCAAGCTGCTGCTGGCCGCTGGTGGCTGCTTTGGGAAGCAGCCCTGGCAGTGTGAGGACCCCTGGGCATTAACAGAGCATGCAAGTCAGAGCTACTTCAGGTGGACCCAGCAGTTCCCAGCTTGCTGATATTGATAGAGTAACTCACCTTGCAGGGAAGGAAACAGGAGGGGATCCCTGCCTGCTCTTGGGAGCTGGCAGCTTTATGGCCTTCATGACTACAAAGGCAGTGTTGTGGTCAGAGCAGGAGAGCTCAGGACAGACAGGAGCTCGTGGAGACACTGCAGCTGCTTAGAAGATGAACTTGGCTTCATGGTTTCTTAGGAAAAAATAGCAGTGACATAAGAAAGAGTTTGATCACCTTTTGGTGCCCTCTTAGAGCAGTCTTCCTTTCATTCCAGGCCCAGCCTCTGAGATCAAACAGCTTCTGCAGCATTCTGAGCTACCCAGCCTTTCCAATTAATCAGAGCATCTGCAGCTGCTAAAACTGAATTATTTAATAGACTAGACTGCTGAACTAACAGCACACACTCCAGCATCAACAGCTGTTCTTTCCTCTTTGCCTTTGCAACACTAATTAAAATTTCACGGTCGCATTCTGGACCTGGTGCTTGCCCTTCTTGGACAGAGTAAAACCATCCTAGTCTGGGTCACACCTTGCTTGGTGACGTGACCCTGCCATGGGCTGTGACAGCCAGAGCTGTTATAGTCTTGCTCTGCTCCACTTTGTACTGGGAAGCAAACTGGCTTCCAGCAGATCTCTGGATTGCAGGCCAGTGGGCACCCTCCCTTGTGTCCTGCTGGAGTGCAGCTCCAGCTGTGGATCCAGCCCTCCATTCTGGTTCCAGTTCATGGGTTGCTGTGGTCAGTGATTGTGGATGTTACAGGCCTGGGTACAAAGAGATTTCAGTTTCATGACAGGTGTCTGTGTGAAAGCAAGGCTTTCTCAAGGACGCTGCAGGAAAACAATCTCAAAGTATTGTAAACTATGGTCCTGTTATGAGACCAAAGAAGAAAACATGAGGTAAGAGTTACTGGGTCCAGCCAATCCCTCTGGGGGGTGGCTGGTCAGTGAACCAATGACCTTATGTTAGTCCAGCGTGCTAAGGTATATAAGCACCTTTGTAAATATAATAAAGAGGTCGGTTTGCATCTACATAAGGCCGTCCGTGTCGTTGGTGTCCGGGCCCGCTAGCGACAAGTGATTGCAGTACTGGGTGCAACAGGTTAAAGGGATGTCACCTAGGATAATCCCTGCTGCTTTGATCAAGCACGGAGAGATTTATTGGCAGGGATACAGGCTAGATCCTGGTGCTTGTCCTGAGCTGTGCGGTGCCTTCTCCAGCAATGTCAAGCAAAGTCATCCAAAGTGCTCCTAAAATGAGCAGTAGCTCAGTGTGAACAGTATTTCATGATCTGCTAAGTGAACGAGAGCTGGAAAAACACCCCCTTATCTAAACTAGATGCAATTATCAGCATTAAAATAAATAAATATATGCCAAGGTCATTTTTCCTTCCATTTTAAGGATGCAACCAGCAGATTAAACCAGCAAGAGTTTTGCAGGGTCTTGAAAGGGTGCTTGGGGCTGGCTACTCCCAGGCTTTTACACCTCTTCCGAAGGACAAGGCTGTGAGGTCACTCAGCTTTTTGGTACTTGTTCTGTAGCTTCTCCATCTTCTTGTACCAGTAGCATGAAGATTTAATGCTCCCAGAACCTATTTGGGAACCCTTTAATTTAACTACCTTTCCATAATTTGTGGCCAGTAAAAGAAAGGATTGATTGCACCCTTCCCACCCAAGTGATGTGCTCAGGCAGCAGGCGTCCTGCTGAATTTTTGAGCTGAAATCCACAAAAGTTAAAAAAAATGGGAAGCACAAGTAGCCCAGATGGAAGGACCTGGCAGGCAGACTTGTCTTAATTGGCTGTGCCCCATTCAAAAGAAAACAGCCTGTGTAAGTGTTGTGCCTACCCGTGACAGAAAGTTATGTCCATAGCATAAAAAGCACATGATCCATGTCACATGGCTGGGAAGACAGGGATACAGATGGGGAATGTGCAGGATCTTTGCCAGCACAGCCACCTGGGCAGCCTGGTGTTGCGTGAGCTGTGCCTGGTCCCTTTGCAGGGTTGACGTGGTTGGTTGCTTTTTCACAGACCTCTCCAGTTCTGAGAGACTTCTTGGAAAGGATGCTGACACGGGATCCGTTGGAAAGGGCAACGGCACAAGAACTTCTGGATCACCCCTTTTTGCTCCAGACAGGACTTCCGGAGTGCTTGGTACCCCTTATCCAACAGTACAGGAAGCGCACCTCCACCTGCTGACTTTATATGAGGGGAAATTGTAGGGAAAAGGAATGTTTAAAAGGAAATACATAGAAAAAATTATGAGCCCAAGCACTCTCGACCTGTGAATGGTGCTTGGACCTTGCCAGTGATTGTTTTGGAGGACAAATGTGAATCCTGTCTGTGCATTCTCAGCCTTCTGTGGCTTCTCCTTTGCTGAAGACAATCAATACAGACTAGATCTAAGTGAGACCAAGTCTGTGTCAAGGATAAAGCGGGTATTCCATGGCTTGGGGATCACTGCTGCCGAAGGATAGCACTGGAAAGTGGAGTCTGAAGTTGTGTATCTGAATGTCTGTGAGTTTCTGCACACCCTGGCTGCTGACTACTGAGCTGGAATGATACTTCCCACTTAGAAATGTGATCTTTGTTTCCTTCATTGTACACTGGAACCATGAGCTGACTCACTTTGGGGCAGAGACCCCTTTAAACTCTCAATGCACAAAAACTGGACTTTTTTTTTTTTCCCTCTGAGACCTTTACACAGATGATTTTAATTTGCTTCGGTTAAATGTGGACCTCGAAACCTGCACACACTTCCTTAGGGAGCAGATGTGAGATGTATATATTTGTTTCTACGTGGCCCGCCTGCATCAACATGCTTCTCTTTTGCTGCAGAATATGTGTGGTTTAGTGGTCAATCTCGAATCCATTTCATGATTTTAAACTTTTGGAGGGGGAAACCCTTGGACACAGGCCTCAAAGTGGACTCTGTGAAGACCAGATGTTCTTGCCACCAGGATCTTGTGGTTGAAAATCCACCATATGCAACACCTCCTGTGCTGGTTGGAATGTGACCAGTGTGTTCCTGTGGTTGGTTTCCAGGCACCTTCCTTTCCCAGTCCTTTCTCCCAGGAGAGGCTGAGAAATGGTGCCCTGGGGCAGTTATTGGGTAACGTTTTGGGGATGCTGTAGGAGACCAAATGGAAAAGTTTGAGCTGTCCTGCATATCCCAGGATTGATTTTTGTGTTCTTGTGCTGCTGTCTGGCTATTGGTCTGCCCTTCCCCATCATCCCTTTACATCTGGAAGGTTTCTGGTTGTCTGAACAGCTCTTGGAGTTATTTTAACATAGTTTTAGGTATTTTATATGCTACGCTCTCTGAACACTGAGGTCCTCAAGGTCATTGGACTCTAGGTTGGGATTAACATTGTACAGTGATGGTGTGTGTTGTTGTGAGGTCTCAAGAATATATTCCTACATGTGGAACTGGGATCTTGTTTTGAAACTCCAGATACCAAGGTATTGGAATTTAAGTTATTCTCAGGACAGTCCTACTGTCTCAGAAACTAACCTCAGAACTGAGTTTTCTTCAGAAGATGTTAATAATCTCTGTCCTCTGCTATTTTCTCCAGCTACAGATCCTGCTTCAAAATTGAAGCCACAGTTGATTACTTGAGGTAATTTGGGATGGAATTCATCTGCACTGCTGCCAGCCATCCAAGGGTGGGCACCCAGTCTGCAGAGCATGTAGGTTGGCTCTGTAGCACACAGGGACAGGAACACCCTGGGGGAACAACTCCAGAGGTGTGCTTCATCCCCTTATCTCAGACACTTGCTGAAGGATAAAATCACTCTCTCTCACACTTGTGACAGGTAGAGAGGTTGTAGGGGGTTTGTGTAGACTGGGTGTCTAAGTTTGGGGCTGATGGAGTTGATTGAAATTAATTCATTGAGCTCCTCCTTAGATGCACTGGAAAATTTTTGATGTAAAATATTTCTGTATTCCAGATATATTGCTTTTTTTAATGCAAAAAGCAGGGCTTGGAAAAGATTTATAATTTGAAACAAACAGTCCTGCTCGTCTGTAGTTGTGAATCCTTTGCACTTGTGTTTTAAATTAAAGTAGTTCTTGATTTATTCATAAGCCTGTTACAGTGCTGAGATGCTTCAAAATGTGTCTGTAGTTCAGAGATGGCAGTGTGAACCTTGGAGTCTGGTCTGACTTCCCTGTTCTGTGGCTACGTGGCTTATAAAACAAGAGGAGACTGGGGCAAGAGCCTGGATCCTGAGTCCTGAAACAAAGGTTTCTTGGAGACAGGGATGACAGACAGGTTCAGCATTCAACACCATTTTATGCTTTAGCCCAAGTCTGACTAAACACAGTGAGGGAAGGCCCTGGAAAAATTGCATTCAAGTATCTTATAAAATTTTAAAACCTCATTACCATATTTGTGAGGAATACGGAAAGTACCCAGTGTAGAATTCAAATCCTGCTTCTTATGTTTCTCTCTTTGCAGTTCGTGCACGGCACATCACCAATTAACTGCTCCATTACTTAGATGAGTGTGGAATCAAACATAAATCCTAAGATAAACCTAGATTAGCTGAAAGATTGAAGCTCCGTCTCCAGGGCCAACAGCTCCTTCCCCAGGAACCAGGCAGCCAGGCAGGAGAATGAGGATACAGAGCAGGTTTGGAATTTGCATTGCAGTAGTATTCAGGTCGGGATTTGGTGTCTGCTAAGTGAGATCTGACTGTGCAACAACGTGTATCCTCTTCTCTGACAAGCTCAGAGCCTACTCAGTGGGTAATTATGCTTGGAGATGTTGTTTTCTCTGAGTATCTTTGCTTTTCTACGAGGGTACACTCATGGCTCAGGGTTTGCTGCTGTTTTGTGTCATGTATGCCCTGAATCCTTCCCTTTTGTTTTCCCTCCTGTCAGCTTTGCTGGTATGGAGCCTTTTCCCAGCTGCCATAGCCCTGGCAGTCAGCAGCCAGGAGGCCTTTGAAGATGGCACATGGTATTTATATGAACAATTTGCTGAATCAAATGGGGAGTCTGTCAGTGTTGTCATGTTCCAATTGCACTGGTTTATCTGTAGTGGTGCCTGTCGTCCTCTGACAGGCCTCTGCTCTAGGATGCAGCAGCTTATTATCTCATTTATTTTGGAATAGGCCAAATCTTTCTCTAGAGGCCCCTGCTTTTTAACCAGTGGCAAAAGAAGGACCCTGGATCAAATGAGACTCCTGAATTTGAGATTGTTGAGTCTAGTGAGACAAACTCCACCCTTCCCCTACAGCCTGGAGAGAGCTTTTGGCCCTGCACTGGGTCCAGGGGATAAATGGGGAATAACAAGTAATAACCTTGATAATTTTGGAGAATCTTGACACGTGGAATACACGTGGGGCAGGGAGAGTGTCTCTAAAATAGAATGGTTAAAATAGAGTAATTACTGTGCAGCTGTTAATGTTCTGTGAGTGCAATAGGCACATCAGCACTACCTCTGTTATGGAGGTAAAAAGTAATTTGGGGTCATTCAGGTACGGTGTCTCTTGTTTGTAACCCTTACTGGGTTGGAGTCCTCCTCTGCTTAGATATCATCTAATTTTTTAACAATATAGTACAAAGGTTGGGCTTCCATAAATATTTTGAGTCAGAGAAAGAGATCTAGAATATGCCACTTAAAATGTGGAAAGGATTGGAGACTGTGCCTAAATCTGCTGCTGTTCAGTGTGTGACCAGATATTATTGTCTTAATTGCCATTGAATTTGAGGTCTGTGTGTAAGTGCCTCATCAGAGGCAAGTACCACATCGCCCTGTGCTCAGCAGGTAAGTTAAAAACACAGGCAGGGCTGCACATGAAGGAATCCTCAAGGATGTCTGAATCCCATGGGAAGAAATAAGAAGGCCACTCTTCTCTGGAGTCCGTGAGTAACCAAACACCAGCGTGACTCAGTTGTGCTGCTGGAGGGATGGTCAGGGTTCATGGTGTGCTGGGGAACCTTTGCAGTAACATCTGGTTTAGTTCCTTTATTTAATTTTATCCAGGGAGGTGTCCAAGGCACTGCGGCACACGTGGGCTCAGGGGCACAGAGGGGCTTTGCCCTGGGTAAAAAGAAGGTGATGCAGAGTGTGTTCTGTGCTTCATCTGAGCCCTGCTTTTGCTTGTAATGATGCTTCTATGTGCACTCTGAAAAGTACAATTAGGTGTTTTTTAGCACTGTGGTGAAATCTGTGTAAACTATTGCACCTGTTTTTCATTAAATCTGGCATCAATCCGCTGTGCCAGTGCTGGCTTCCGTAACAGGAGGGTTGCAGATCAGAAACTGGGATGGGGTGTAAGGGCACAAGTTGTCATGGTGTGCTTTCTTGCTCAGGTTTCAAACAGCACGGTATATTGATGTCGTGAATCCCAAATGCTGAAGTTCCATTTTCTGAGCCCTGTACCATAGTCCAGTTGAGCTCTGATTGATTTTGCAGTGCTCACACCCTAAGAAGCCTCCTGCAGAGCATTTTGCTCTGGTGCTGTGTCAGTCCTTGCTCTGACAGCCATTCAGAGCTGTTGGGACACTGATGCTTTGCTTGGGGAAGGGGCAGAGGAGCTCAACTTGAGAAGGGCAGAGCGATGGTTTCTGCTGGCTCTCAGACGGCTCCTGAGGGAGGAGTTGACGCAAAGCAGGAATTAGAGGTCTTCAGTCTGGGAAGTGAAGCTGTTTGGGAGTTGTGGCAGGCTGGGGGGAAGGAGACTGTAGTGGTGTTGTACAGTGTCACAGCTTGTGCTGTTGGTGGGAGCAGCCTGTGAGGTGAGATTGACTATGGCTGGCCTGACTTGGAATGTTTGTCCTGTCTTGAGCTGCATGGAGGGACAGGGCATGTCCTGCCTGTCACTGCCACTGTCCCGTGCAACATCTTCTTTAGGCTGTGGTGTCGGGAGAAGGAAAACTCCTGCAAACCAAGGACCTGCCGTTGTGCCCTGGCTTTCCATGTGTGTCTCTCTGATTCAGATTTGTTCTGTTGGGTTCATTTCCCGAGAGGGTTTGAGGGAAAAACCCAACCCCTGGAGCTTTGGCAGTGTGTGGAGAGGAGGCCACCCTGTGCCCACCTTCTGGTCTGATGTTGGTGTCTGGGTTCCCTCCAGGGAGAGATGGGATGAATTTTCCATTAAAATAACCTCTAAAAAGCATCTCTGGAGGGGTTTGAGTGGCCGAAGTTGGTGACACACTGGTGTAGGAAACAGGGCTTGGTGTCCCTTGTGCTCCCATTTGGAACTGCCAAATGGATTTAAGCACTGCCTCTGGATTTAAGGTAAAATCTCCAACTGCTTCCTGGCTGCAGTTGGACCTTGCTGGGATGTTTGTCCTCTGGTTTGGAAGGGCCTCAAACACCACAGGAACAGAGACACATGGACAAAGACCCAGGGACATGGACACACAGGCCCACAGAGGGACACGGGCATACACAGAACAGACATACAGAGCCACAGCCACACAGGGACACAGAAGTGGACACAGAGGGACAGACAGACACACGGACACAGCCACACACAGATAGACCCACAGACACTGGGACAGAGACACAGGGACGTGCACACACATGGACAGACACACAAGGGACATTGACAGAGGATAGACAGATGTGGACAGACACATGGATGGATGCACAGACACATGGACAACCACCCGGATGAACAGAGACATAGACACACAGAAGGACACATGGACACGCAGATACAGAAACACATATGCAAGGACAGATGTGCACAGGAACAGAAGGACACAGACGGCCACACAGACACACAAGGATACTTGGACACAGACATGCTTGGACACACAGAGACAGACAAAGGGACACACAGACACACACACACACACCTGGACACAGCTATGAATGCACAGATATATGGACTCACACAAGGACACGAACGGACACGCAGACGTGAATACATAGACATGCGCTGACACAGGAACATGGACACGTACACAGACAGACACATGGACACATTCGCGTGGACGCACACAAGGACATGGACACACTGACAGACACAGACATTGACACGGACACACGGGCACTGACACACATATACTGACACACAGACAAGTATACTGACACACTGGCATGGACACACTGACACATAGATGGACACAGTGACACTGTCACACTGACACACGTACACTGACACATTCACTGACACACAATGACACACTGACACATATACGGACACTGACACAATGACACTGACTCATACATGGACACTGACATGTAGACAGACACTGACACATGGACACAGTCACATGGATAGGGACACTGACACAGACATGGACACTGACCCAGACATGTGCACGGACACTGACACACTGACATGTAGACAGACACTGACACATGGACACAGTCACACAGATAGGGACACTGACACATACACGGACACTGACACATACACTGACATGGATGTGTACACATACATGGACATGGACACTGACGCATACACGAACACATACACAGACACTGACACATACATGGACACGGACACATACATGGACACATGCACACACTGACACACATACACTGACCCACGGACACTCTGACACATATAGGGACACACAGATGCTGACAAATGGACACTGATACACTGACACACTGACACAGACACAGTCACAGTATCATGGACACAATGACACATGGACACTGACACAATGACAGACTGACGCATACCGCACTCTGACACACAAACACTGACACATTGACAGTGACATACAACCACACATACACAGACACACACCCCCTGACACACTGACATTGACACATACATGGACACTGACACGTACATGGACCCAGATACAGACACGGACACTGACACACACAGATATGGACACTGATACGTACATGGACACTGATACACGGACACTGACACATTGACATGGACACTGACACAACTGATAGACACTGACACACAGACACTGACACATACATGGACACTGACGCACTGACACGGACACAATCACACTGACACAATGACATACTGACACATACACAGACACACACCCCCTGACACACTGACATTGACACATACATGGACACTGACACGTACATGGACCCAGATACAGACACGGACACTGACACACACAGATATGGACACTGATACGTACATGGACACTGATACACGGACACTGACACATTGACATGGACACTGACACAACTGATAGACACTGACACACAGACACTGACACATACATGGACACTGACGCACTGACACGGACACAATCACACTGACACAATGACATACTGACACATACACAGACACGCATTGACATGGACGCTGATACGTACACACACTGACACACATGGACACTGACATAGTAACACGGACAGTCACACTGACACAATGATGCATACACGGACACTGACATGACAGACACTGACACGACACA
>WBMZ01011215.1:0-11518 GCA_013400975.1 Atrichornis clamosus
CAGCCCATGGTGGCACTCCTGCCTGTCCCCACACTGTTCCCCAAGGCTGAGCTGAGCCACTGCCGTGACCTGGATTAGGAATAATCTGCTGCCCCTGATGCTCTTAGGGCAGAGCTGGGCCAGCCCAGGTGAGGCAGCCCAGGCACCAGCCTGCTCCCCCTGATTCTGATCCCTCCTGTGCCCCATGGATCTCCAGGGATGCAGTTACTCGGGATCTACAGCACAGTCCAACAACCCCACGTGGCTCAGCCCAAACTGCACGAGTTTTGTCTGGCCACGAAACTCTTCCCAAGATCACTGTAATATTTAGTTACAATGGCCCAAAGTGCTGGCAACACAAGGAAAAGCAGCATGGAAAAGGGCACTGGCTCCTCCTGACTCCTTGCCTTTGGACCATGGAGACCAAACAGGAAGAAACATTTTAACAAACAAAAGCAGCCTTAATGTGTCCCCAAATTTGTTTTGCTCACCAAGAAAAACGCCATGAGGCAAAGGCTTGAGAACAAAACACAGTCCAGTCACCCTGCAGCAGGACAGCATCTCCCAGCTGACTCATCCTGCCTCTTCCCAAGGGCCAGGGACACCCAGGAGAACAGTGACCCGGCAACAGATTTAAAACACAGCATCCCAGAGTGGTTTGGGATGGAAGGGGAAGGGACCTTAAAGCTCATCTCGTTCCACCCCCTGCCATGGGCTGGGACATCTTCCACTAGACCAGGCTGCTCCAAGCCCCACCCAGGACAATGGCAGCTTCCTCCAGGACACCCTCCCAACTCCCTGGCTGTTTCCCAAACCCTCTGCCTGTTCCCTGCAGCCCCATTAGCCTTTGCCAAGGGAAAACAAACCCCTGCTCCACAAACAAGGAGCACCTGCCCCATCCCCTGTTGGGAGCACCAATATTTGGGGTTTGAGCTCATGCCAGGACAAAACCCCCTCAGATGGTCACAGCACCACGTCTCCTGATGCAGGGTTAGTAAACCTCGACTCCCAGAGAAAAATCTGGGAGGGTGTTCGCTGACCCACATTCCCAGCACACGGGCAGCCTGTTTGTTGCTGTTATTCCCAGTGATTTCACAGGTCACAGCACCCAGCTGGCCCCGCTGCCAGGGGAGCCTGGTGCTCAGACCAAAAGCAATAACAACACGTGTGGCTGCAGAGCTCCACATCCACAAACACACTGCACCAGGCAGGCACAAAATCAAGGATGAAAAAAGGTGTGGGAATGCCGTAAAGAAAGGGATTACAAAACAAAAGTGAAATTCCATCCTCTCTGAAGGGAGATTTACAGCAAGCCATGCGAGCATTTTTCCAGGCTCGTAGTCCCTCCAGAGCCATTCTCCTCTAAAATTAAACTGCTGCAGGGAGAGAAAGAGAAGCAACAGACTCTTCTGAAGAAAGAGCAACACCAGCAATCAGGAGATGAGAAGCTGAGCTGGCTTTGCCACACGTCTCCTACGCTCCCAGTTCTGCACACGCAGGATCACATTTAACGGGGAGCGAGGTCAGCAGGGTCCCTCAGAGCAGCCATCCCGACCCCTCCTGAAACACCAGCCAATGCCTGCAGTACCCATCCCCTCACACTGGGAAAAGCTCACTCTGCAGACCCACATCTCACCCAGGAGAAGTGATACCAAGCCAAGAATTGAGTCACATCTCCCAGTTCTCTGTCATGTTCCTTAGCAACAAGACATTTTCCTCCTTTCCTCCTGCCACAGCACATTCTATTTTGGAAACTCATTTACACAGCCCTAAAACCCCAGGCAGAATGTGGAACCACGCACCACCAAGACCATCCTTTAGTCCTTGAACAGCATGCTGGGTTTGAAGAAGGACCAAGCAACACACCAGTAATCTCACAGTCTCTACACTGGGCTCCCTCAGTGGGCATAAAGACTTTCAAGAGATAATTTAAAATTCCATAGATATAAGAGTCTAAAAATATCCTTCTATCTCCAATAACTTTCATAAATATGTACTCACTGATTTTTCATAAAGAAGAGCAAAATAAAATCTAAATGCTGTGTGTTTTCTGATGCTGCAGAATTCATCTTGTGCCAGGCTGCCGTGAGTTAAGGCCAGGCTCTGAAGTGATGAAATATGTTAAAGGTGATTAATGTCAATGCCATTTGATTAAAAACCATTCAAATGAACTGTGAAGCCAAAAACCAGCCAAAAATAAGGGCAGATTTCCAGCTACCACGAGAGCCCCACACACATGGAGAGTAAAGTAGGTCATTGATAAGTGCTGGTGCTGTTGATTTACAAAGCCTGGTAATAAGGAAGCTGCATTCACTCTTGCATCTGCCCAGGCTCCTGCAGCCATCCCTTGGGCAGCGTCAGTGCCAGCAGCCCAGCACAGCTCCCACCATTCCTCACCCTTGCCAACATCAGCCCCCGGCTCAGGTTCTGGTCAGCACAGGAACATCTGGCACCAGAGCTCCACCAGCTCGGCAAGTCCCAGTCACACACCACCTTCAGCTCTGCCGCTTCTGGGTCTGATCACTCCTCTTCCAGAGACAGGAGACTGCTAGTGCAGAACCTACCAGCAAATGCAGAAGCTACCAGCACGTTGGCTGTTCTAATTTAACTAAAATCACATATCTGCAATGACATGCAAGGATCATCTCCATCCAGAACCATCTGGAGAAGTTTCTTTATGGCCATGAGAAAACACTTACAAGACCAGCAACTATGTTCAATAGCAAAACCTCTTTCCATGCTCTTCTGCCAGATTTTTTGAGTGTTTATAAAGGGATAAGAACGATGACCACCAGGTTAGCCAGATGCAGAAGTCTATCACCCATGGCTAATACCAAGAAATCTGTTGTATTTTCCAGTTTGAAGACATGACTGATCTTTTCACAGACTCTAAGGCCATAGGGGAGCACTAAGATGATACAACCTGACCTCCTGAAGAAGCAGACCCCAGGACATCTCCAGATCTATCCCTGAGGGACAGCATCCCTGCCCCAGGGCAGTGGCACATGGCCAGGAGATATAAATCAGTTATTTATGCAGCTGAAGGCTATCGCAGGCACAAGAGAGGTTTAAAAGGTTCAAGGGCTGACAGGGTCAATCTATTAATTCTATTAACAATCTGAATTGTATTTGGGAAAAAACCCAACAGTGCTGACTAAGAGTCCCAGTGATGATGCAGCAGGGCCAGGCTGGGTCAGGTAGCTGGGGGGAGGAAATAATGATGGATGGGGCTGTAGTGCAAAGGAACCCAGTTGTTAGAAGCCCAGACTGGAAAAGGAGTGGGAGCTGAAAGCAGACAGATGGAGATGAAGGCATTCGGCACACGTGGCAGCAGGGTCAGCAGCTCAGGGAACACGAAGAGGTGCCAGGGCCAGCAGTGGGACTGGGAGACAAGGGGAGCAAACTGGGAAACGTGGAGCTGGGACAACAAGAGAGACACTTACACCTTTTTTCTCTCTCATTCTTACTCAGTCTCTGTTTCAGCAGAGCTTAATGCAGCCCCTTTGCGTGTATCACCTACCTGGGAGATTAAGGACCCTCTTAGAAATGATGCTCTGACTCAGGTAACTATCACAGCAGAACTCAGCACCAGCTCTGCCCAAATCAGGAGGTGGTGTCAGCCTTTCACCCACGTTCCCTTTGCGTTGTTTGACCTCGCATGCCAAGCTCACACCACACCCACAGATGTGAGATCTGACATCAGAACGTGCCCCTGCACAACCCTAAGTTCCCTCTGAAGAGAATGGACACTGCAACCTGAGGGTATGTCTGACACACAATCCGCATGGTTTGAGAAGAACCCCGCTTTCAGAACCACCCCAAAGGTTGTTTGGATGTGCCCCATGAAGGCTGAGCGAATATCTGGAACCTCAAGTGGGGCAGGGTAAGCATCAGCATCAACAACCAGGTCCCTGTTGGATAACTCTCCAGATACTTGCAGATCAGGGAGAAATGGAAGAACACTCAAGGGCCAAGATGCCACCTTGGCTTTAGGGGACACCAGAGCAGGTTCATCTCTGCCAGCAGCTTCTCCAGCTCAACAGTCATCACCAGCAGGGATGTGATCCACAGGGGGACAGTGATGGCAATGCCACACAGTCCCTGTTGGAGGTGACTGGAACTGCTAGCTATCCATACAGCTGGAATTTCCTCATGGCCAACCTCAACCTCCCTTAAGACAATCCGAACCAAACACCTACTGTCCTGTCTCCAGCAGCCACAGCCTGAGAGGAGTCAAGAAGTGACTGCTGCCAAACTCACGCTCACGTGAAGGCAGAGTGCCTCTGCCCTGCCCCACTCCCAGCCCAGCTGTGCTCCACGCAGCTCCTTCCCTGATCCAAGGGCTTCCCAAGAGCCCCAGCGGAGCTGCAGCCCGGCTGAGCCTCGCCCACGCCATTCCTGCGCGTGGCAGCAGCGCTGCAGGAGATTTTCCAAAAACCTGACAGTAACCCACACCAACCCTGCCTCACATCAAGTGCCCTGGACACGGGCAGGCAGCCCGGAGCCTTCCCAGGCCACTCCAAGGGGAGTGTGGCCTCAGCCGGCCGGGATGACCGCAGTGACGGCGGCACCGCGCTGCCCCGGCCGCGCCAGCCGTGGAAAAGGATCTGACAGGGATCAACAAACAACACAAGTGGGATAATGAGGAGCTGGCAGAGGGAGCCCGACCCCGCAGCCAGAGGTGTCTGTTCTTACGCAAGGCCTTGGGAAGGCTCTGCGGAGGGACGGTTTTGATTCCAGGGGGAAGGGGCTCAAGCGATCCCTCGGGAAGCAGGAGGAGACCCGGGCCACACAGCACAGGAACTGCCTCCCTGTTCCCAGTCCACACGGCACAGCCTTTGCCTCAGCCCTCGGCACCTGAGTACACCTCGGTACCACGGAGCACCTGAGGTATGTGGTACTCCCGGTGTGACAAGTAACACCCCTGCTGCTCTCCCAGTCCCTTCCCAAAAGCTCCTATCTCCATTTTCACTAGCCCGAGGGCAAGTGTTTACAGTCCAGAGCAGTTACTTCCAAATGACAGTGACCTACCCTTCCCAGACTGATATCGCTCTGGTTCTTTTCTATTTACAGCCCCAACTTTCTAAACTGTTCATACTTTAACTATTAACCCCTGAGATGATTCTGCCTTTGGAAGCGAAATTTCCACTCACCTGGAGTGGAAATCAAAAAAGTATTGAAGGTGACGGCCACAAATTCTCATTCACATTACAGTCACTTTAGGCACAAGAAGGATTCAGTAGCTAAAAGAGGATGAAAATTTCATTTTCACATACATCCTCCTTACACAGCTAAAGAAGTGTAAAAAACTTCACTGAAAGTGAAAATCGGGCCAAATAGTTTGGGGATTTGAGGTGAATTAAATCTGCTTTTTAAGACTTAGGAATGCAGATAATGTATTGTTTTGCCTGCTTTATATTCTTTTCCTTTCTCTTTCCAATGCAGAGCTTTGATTTCAAATGAGCCTCTTTTATCACGCCTGTGTGATGCCCAGAACAAAGGAGGTCAGGGAAGAGTGGAAAGGGAAGGGAAGGCCTCCTGTCTCCTCTGTCACAAATAATCAGATCCTGCAGGGCATTTACTCCTTAAAATGGACTATGGCTTTTAGGAGGTTTTCTGAACAAATATGAACAGACGAGCCATGGCTACTTGCGAAGTGTCTACTGTGATCACAGTAATGTCTCTCCCTGGGAATTTTATTTTCCAGAGTGTGCATTCCCTGCCCCAGGGCTCCAGCAAACAAAGGGCTGGCAGTTTGAAATAGGAAGCCCCTTTCTCCTGAACAACAGCATCAATAATATTAATGCTTAGGAATGTGCCAGTCTGGGGAGGGATGGAAGAAAAAAGATAAAGTGATATGCAAAAATCTATTGAAATTTAAATTGTAGACATTCCCAGCTGTCAGCGGCCTCTTTGGGGGGGAGGTATAAATCTGAGAGGGAAGCACTGATCTCCAGCCCTGCAGCCCCAGGACCACGGCTGTGGTGGAGGGGGCCTGCAGGCTGGAATTCCTTCTCCCCTGGCATCTGGGTGGGAATCCTCACACAAATCATCCCGGACATGAAAGAGGCTCCCTTGAACAGCTCCGGTTTGCTACACACCCATGACCCGAGAGCAAATCCCATAAAACAGTTTACAACCACGGACCCAGTGCGGAGCAAGGTGCAACAGAAACCTCGGGTCAGAGATTAGTTCAAGAGAAACAAAAGTGAAACAATTAACAGGCAAGGGGAGAGGGGTAAGTGCATTAATTTCATCGGGTTTTGGTTACCAAGCGAGGGAAACCTGCCCGAGGGCACGGATCTCCAAGGATCTTCTCCCACTGCAGAAACACAGGTCTACAACCGGCAGTCGGGGATGAGAGAGGAATTACTGACACCAGGCATGTTTTATCCAGCCGGGAACATGATCCAGGCTGCCCCTGCACAGCGGAGTCACCCGAGCCCCCTGTGGCATCATCCCTGTGCAGGATGGGCTCTGCTCTGGGCAGGGTCCTGGGCAGGACACCCAGCATAGCCCGGCACCCCTGGGCCCAACCTTCATAAAATCATGGATTGCTCTGGGCTGGAAGGGACCTCAAAGTCCATCCAGTCCCACCCCTGCCCTGGGCAGGGACACCTTCCACTGTCCCAGGTTGCTCCAAGCCCCGTCCAACCTGGCCTTGGACACTTCCAGGAATGGGGCACCCACAGTTGCTCTGGGCACCCTGTGCCAGGGCCTCCCCACCCTCACAGGGAACAATTTCTCCCTAATATCCCATCTAAAGCATGTGCCCAGCGCCTCTTCCCTGACGCAGCACCACCAGCAGAGAACAATCCTCACCCAGAGCCACCAAGTCCCCCCGCACACATTAAATACCTGGCAAGTAACCAAGCAACAAGTGGGCGCAGACAGCTCCACACCCGGTCCGACCCCCGGGCGGCTATCGCGGGCTATCGCTGCCTCACCTGGCCCTGCTCCGGGCCGGGTCCCCGCGCCCGCTCCGGGCTCCGCTCGGCTCCGCCGGGATCCGCCGGGATGCGCCGGGCGCTCGCAGCCTCTGCGGCTCTGCCAAGCCCCTCCCCGGCTCCTCCTCCGCAGGTGCCTCCTTCCTTCCTCCCTCCCTCCCTCCCTCCGTCCGTCCTTTCCCGGCTCCCGCACCGCTCCGGCTCTGCCCCCGCACCGGCACCGCCGCGGGACCTCCTGTCCCTCCTGCGTCCCCTCCCGGGGCCGGGCCAGGGGCACGGGGCGGGCAGGGAGCAGCACACGGCTCGCCTGGGGAAGGTCTAAAATAGAAATTAAAAAACACGTTTAGAAATCTGAAGGATCGGTACCAGGAAGTTGGACCAGGCTCTGCTCGGTGGTGCCCAGCAAGGGGACAAGAGGAATAGGCAGAAAGTGATGCCCGGGAAATTCCACCTGAGCAGGAGGCAGAACTTCACTGTGCAGTGACTGAGCACAGCAACAGATTGCCCACGGAGGCTACGGAGTGTCCCTCATCGGAGATACTCCAGAGCCGTCTGGACACAATCCTGTGCCGTGTGCTTTGGGATGACCCTGCTGGAGCTGGGACCTGCTGACCCTCTGTGGTCCCTTCCAGCCTGACCCATTCCGGGATTCTGTGAAGGTCTGACCACTGGCTTTGCCCAATGTAACCCAGAATTCTCAACCTCCAGCACCGGGATGGACCCAGGTGCCCATCTCCTTCCAGCCTGTGAGCACCTCCAGGAAAACACACGGGCCAGGAAAGCTGCACTCACCTTTATCCACCTTCTCCTTCCTCGCTCCTTCACGCCACAAAAACTACAGAGGACCCTGTGGTGAGGGCCAAAGCCCAATGCCACACAGACTGCAGAGCTCAGGGGCACTCGTGGGATACAGGCTGGGCCTCACAGCCCTGGGGACAGCATCCCACACCCTGGGGACAGCACCTCACACCCAGGGTGTCCCTGTTAATGTAATCACAGGCACGATGCCCCCTCCCACTCTGAGGGGCTGACTCGCATTGATCACATCACTGAAAGCAAACTCAATTAAAAATTCTCTGGGAGTTCTGCTGTTGGAAAGCAAAGCAAAAGGACGGGATCATTTCCCTGTGACCCAGTTCCAGCCCAGCCCAGGGCAGGCGCAGAGACCTCCCCCCAGCAGTGCCATCCCTGCCCAGCCTCAGCCAGCACCTGGACAGAGCCAAGGGCCAGGAGGGCAGCAAGCCTCAGCCAAGCCTTTTTCCAGTGCCAGGGAAGCTGTGGCCTTACCTGCATTTATTGCAGGTTTGTGGGGTAAGTTCTGTGCTATTTAACCCTGAGCTCCCCCATTCACATGGGGCTCTGACACATCAATCCCAGTAATTGCTGTCACCCCCTTTAAAATGTGGGCTCGCCAGCTAAAGGTGGACAACGTCAGGGTGAGGAGGATTAAGGAAGAATTTGCTTCTCTCTCTGCAGACCTCTTGATGAGCAGGAGGGGAAAACTCATTTCTGTAGGTGCTCACGCTTTCTCCTCTGTGCTATTTTCACAATTGTTTGCTGACTCATACCTCCCGATAATCCTGTTCTCCAGCTGCTTATTACACTGGGTCTGTACTGCTGGGCTTGTTTGGCTTGGACAATGATCACACTACCACACTGTGTTGTACCTCAGCAGCCAAGCACGACTCCTGAACTGCTTCTCCCTGTGTAATTCCAAACACAAACCCTTCTCCCTGACACCAGCTCGCCGTCCCGGGAACGTTCTTCCTATCACACCCACTGATCAAAGCTGGTAAAATCCCAACACAAATGAATACACCAGAAGCAATTCCAAATTAACGTGCAAAATGTACATACAATTCAAAACAGCATCCAGGACTCAGAGCAGGAACACTGAGCTACCCCAAACTGCCAGGATGTGGTATACGGTCCCTAAATAATTTTTTTTTCTTTTTAATATAGGCCAGGCTTGGCTAGGAAGAATCCTTCTAGGCTGATGAACCCCATTGGGACAAACTGTTCCATTCACACAATTTGCTTGTGCCCGGTTTCAAACTAGGGCCAGGGATTCCCCACTCCTATTTTTGCTAGTCAGAGCAGGAACGTAACAGCTGCATTCCCAAAAACACAGAGCTCCCTCAGCTTCAGGGTGTTACCCCTGCAGTTACTGCTCTGAGGAGGTATTTTACTACCTGTGTACAAGGACACACCTTTCCCTCATCTGCACTTGGTTTCCCGTAAAGGAAAATCCTTAATCCTTCTTAGAAACCGCCTTTCTTTCAGGAACGAAACCTGAGCAACCAGGGCTGTGGCTGTTCTGCACCTGGGACCTTCTGCACCTGCACAGGGGGTCCCTGCCCTCCACGACCCTGAACAGCTCTGGGGTGACCTCTTGCTGCTTCTGAGTATTTGATTGGAAATGATAAAACAACCACATGTGAGTCTCATGTTCTGTTCCTAATTTCTCTCACCAGACAATTCAAGCCGTTAATCTGTGTGCCTGTCGCAAATGCAGTCCTGAAGCTCACCCTGTCCTCCAGAAGTTATTTCAGACAGAAGCACTGGGAAGGCAAAGCAGCCCAAAGAATGTTAATTGTGCAGCCTGCAGCTTCTTCCACTTTCTGGTTTTGCAGATGGAACCACGGAAGGAGGCTCAAGCCATCACTAGAGTTATTGAGGCAGTACTTGCCAATGCTGCTTCTTACTCAGCTACACAGATCCTGCCATCAGCTGCTCCCAAAACACACACACACAGCCCAAAGGAACAAAAACGCCTTTAAAAAAAGGGGAGCTGGGGCCAAACTAAGCTTCTAGATGAAAGCAGACTTGGGGATTAAAAAACCCCAGCAGAACAGCACGTGATGCAATAAACTGCTGTGGAATACCTTAAAATGACTGGATTTGATTCCGAGCTGACAGCAGCCAGGTTTGACATCCAGGTATCTCACGTCACAGAGTATGGAATCATCAAATCCCGTGGGCTGGAAGGGACCCTAAAGTTAATCAGTTCCACCAAGGACACCTGCCACTGTCTCAGGTTGCTCCAGATCTCCTCCACCCCGGCCTTGGATGCTTCCAGGGATGGGGCAGCCACAGCTTCTCTGGGCAAAGTGGTGCCACGTGGTGCCTGAAGTGCCGTGTGGTGACTCAGCTTTTGGGGGCTGGAGCCATGGGCTGCCATGGCTTGCGAGAAAAATATTCCAACTATTCCATTTCCAAAGGCTCTGTGCACAGAGGTGATGGTGTGGCTGCTCAGCCTTTGTGACCTTCACCGGAGCAGGGTTTCATGGGAGAGTTGAGCTGGGCACTGGCACAACCCTTGAGAAATCCACAGGCCAGGCAGAGAACGGAGCTGTGTGCCCTCATCTATGGTTAAACCTGCCTGGAAGTATTTCCAAGCCACAACTGGGCTCCCACACTAATGTACAGAATTATTCAGGAGAAAAGAAGAGGAAAAGCAGAGCAGACCAAACTACCTCTTCCCATGATGCCAAAGCTTTTAGCACAACTGCAGAGTTCTGCTCAAGCCAACTATTATTAGAGTTAAGTCCCATTTTGACAGAGCTTGTGAGAAAGGAAAAAACATCTTGTTTAAAAATAACAACCCCCCCAACCTGAGTAAATGGAGAGCAGGCAGAGTGAGAAAGCAGCACAGAACAAGTGAAAAGGAAAGTGGCCTTATTAAAGCACATTGGTGCCTCCACCACCCCACACCCAGCCAAGTTTCACTGCTTATTTCACACTACTCAGCCTATTTTGGGGGATCCAGCCTCTCAAAGCCCCAAACACCAGGAATGCTTCCATAACAAACATTAACACAGCTCTTTCTCACCTGCACAGAACACAGATCTGTGCCACTATTCATGAACTGATGTGTACAGACTGTGCACAGATCCATACACCACGCTTGCTCCTTTTCCAATTAAAATTCCCCAGGAAACAAGGCCAAGGCTCACCACAAAATTACCTGTCAAAATGTGAGATGCCTGAAGCTGCTGTTTATGGGTTCAGCTTCCCAAAGCCTTGGTGACCACACACAGGGAGAAACTGCACTGCAGGGAACACAGGAATTAATCTGGCTCTTCCTCTACCTGTGTTCCTGGCATTTCCCTGTGCCTGAAGGCTGATTTCCAGCACTGTAATTACACCAGTAGTGCCTCCCAGTGGGGATGTAGGATATGCTGGGATGGAGCAGAGGATGCTCCTCAAGTGGCAGAGCTCTGCTGCTCCCCTTGGAATCCCTGAAGCTGCCAAAGAGCTCCTCTGCCATGAGCCTGGACCCTGATGGGGCATTGGGGTGGGCTGGGATGGGGTTTTTCGGGGGGGGTTTTGTGCTAGCTCTGGGTGTGATCTTTTCCATACTTCAGGAGAGTCAGCTATGCCAGGAAAATCCTGACTGCAGACTTGGTGGGGGCTGGACCCAGAGGCTCATTCACTGACACCTCCCCCTGGGCCTCAGTGGGGCTGTGCAGAGAGGCCAGAAGGTCCCTGGAGCTGTGCAGGGAGGCCAGAAGGCCCCCGGAGCTGTGCAGAGAGGCCAGAAGGCCCCTGGAGCTGTGCAGGGAGGCCAGAAGGCCCCTGGAGCTGTGCAG
>WBMZ01011215.1:11866-61166 GCA_013400975.1 Atrichornis clamosus
GAGCTGTGCAGCCAGAAGGCCCCTGGAGCTGTGCAGAGAGGCCAGAAGGTCCCTGGAGCTGTGCAGAGAGGCCAGAAGCACCCCAGGCGCAGGCTGCACTTGGTGGGCCCACAGGACAGCACTGGTGTGCACCAGCTGTCTGTGACCTGGCCTTGCACTCAGGGGGGACACAGGATCCACTTCCCGGGGGCTGGGAGGGCTTGAGCAGGGCTTTAATAGATTAAAAAACTCTCTTTTGACTTCAGCTAGAACAGAAAAAAGATATGAATGAAACAGCAGAACCAAAGTGCTCCTTCCTCTTCCTGCTGGGTCCCTGAGCCTGCAGGTGCCCTTCTGGTTTAGCCCAGCTTCTCTCCTGCTCTTCCCCACACGATGCATCCCCTGCCCTGCTCTGGCTCCTCTGCCCCTGCCCCAGCTCCCCTGGACCCTGCAGACACAGCACTAATCCCCAAATCCCGCTCTTCCACTCCAGGCTTTCAAATCCAGGCCTCTCGAAGAAAATGTCAACCAACTTACTCACAACTGCCTGAGAACCCCCCAGACAGTTTCCATAGCACCCAGGAAATGTCACAGAAACATGGATTTGTTCTCACTGCAAATACTGCATCAACATCACCTCAAACTCCCCAGTGTGGGGTGAGGAACAGCCGGGGGTGCTCACAAAGCACTGCCAAAGTGCCCCCTTGGGTCCCACTGCCATTGTCAGGAACATCTGCACTGTTAAAGGATTAAAGGATTAAGGAGGAAGAAAAGATACACTGGCTCCCTAATGCTCTGTATCCTTAGGAACTTGGCGAAATACTTACAATTCCTCCCACTTAGGAGCCAAGGTTTAGAGATTTTATTTCGGTGGACAGGGAAAGTGTTGCAGATTTGCCACTGAAGGCAAAATGCAAAAGCAAGTTACACATAAAAACATGTCCCTGTAGGCAGAGGGACAGAGAGAGTATTTGACACTTTTTAACTCTAAAACCTGCTCCATGTAAATCCACTGCTCGTCCCAGTTTGGTGAAGAACTCCCAAAACTGCAATTCCCTGGCATCCCATGTACCTGCAACGCTTAACATGGCAAATTATGGAGAAACCTCGGGAATCCTCAGCTGGATTTTCAAGCAGCTCCAGAGGAAAACGTACCCAAAACCTGTTCCCTAGCAAAGGGAAATGGGACATTCAGAAGATCATTCACAGCTTCAGCTCCAAGCTGGCCCTGGGAACGTTGTGCTTCCATGGAAAGCCATGGGCATCCTGTGCCAGGTAGGGGAAGGGAGATAGGAGCAGCAGACCCAGACCCAGAGCCCTGCCTGGTTCCTTCTCCCAACCTACTGCTGGCAGAGCAGAACAGCACACTTGGTGCTGCCTGGCTGAAACACAACAGGATCTTCTCCAAATCCAGTCCTCCGGAGAGGGCTGGGAGCGACTCTTCATCCCAGGCAGGACAGATGCTGCTGCTGCTGCTCTTGGGATGTTCCTACACCCCATCCCTGCCTGTCCAGGGAACACAGGTTTTCTGCCATGCCTCTTCCCAGGCTCTGGGAGCTGTTCTCTCCAACTCCTACTTTTCCGGCAGAATCACAGATTTTATGGTGTAAATTTCATAGAGGACCAGATGAATCCCGAATATAGCAGCATTTCCACAGATCAGCCCACAGCTCCCATCCCTTTCTATTTCTGCCAAAAATGGGAAGGAACAAAAGAAGAATCATTTAAAACAAGGGGGGGATAGCAAAGAGAAAAAGACTCCAAAGAAATGAAAAAGGAAAATGCTACTGCAGTTCTGATTTGAACTACAAATTTAAAGAGCTGAAAAGACTAACCAGTCTTAGAGTCCTGAGCAGTACCTGCAATAAATCCCATTCTCCTAAAACCAGGTAATTTCTGGAGCAATTCAAAGTAAATAAGCACTTTCTCAGAGCTCACTGCACTGAAATCACGCAAAGCAACATAATTATGGAAGGTGAAGTTTGACATTTCTAATGTATCCAAGATCCAAACTACCAGCAAAATAATACTTTTTTTTTCCCTTAAAACAAGCATCTAGCACTTATTATGGGAATGAAATAGAGCCCTAAAGCCTGGTTTAAAAATAAATCCTCCTTTGGTGACTGGAGACGGTACAGCGGGAATGCAGACGAGGATTGCAGCACAGGCAGAGCTGTGCACGTAAACCACAAGCAGATTTGCAATCAGCTCAAATACAATTAGAGGAGATGCCTGGCACTTACCAAGCACTTCAACCACTGAATTGCACAGCACTGGCTCCTTAATAAAGTGCAATGTTCTAACAGTGCTGCTGGGTATCGGGAAAAGGTTCTTCCTCCCCAGGGAATGTCATGGCCCCAAGGCTGCCAGAGCTCCAGGAGGGCTGGGACAATGCTCCCAGGCACAGGGGGGATTGCTGGGGTGTCTGTGCAGGGCCAGGGGTTGGGCTGGGTGATTCCTATGGGTCTAACGCAGGATATTCCACGATTCCATGGTTCTGGGGATAGCAGGACCCAAGTGGGCTCCGACTGGCTGTACTGATCAGCATTGCTTTGATATTAAATATCCAATAATAACCTGCCAAAAAACAGCTTGGGATGATCTCTAGGAAGGTGCAGTTCCCCTGAAAATTCATTTCAACCCCTATCCCAAGGGACAGAGGGACACAGGGGACACATTGTCTGAGCCCTGTGCAAGAACTCTGCCCTTTGCCTTGGTGCCAGGCCTGGAGACAAAGCTCCCACCCACTGCTGCTCTGCCTGTCCTAAAATCCCACTTGCAGCCTCTTTCCAGGCACTTAGGAGATCCAGGGAAACAAAAGCCCAGGTATGATTTAACAAAACAAGCAGATAAATTGAAATGTCTGTTGTCAAATACCCCTCAATAAGTGAGGATCACATTGTTTAAGTACATAAAATGTACCAGGGACACATCTCAGCTTCTCAGTTCCACTGGAACACTTCAATTTCCCCCACTGCCAGTTCTGAAAAGCAACAGCCACGTTGTCATGGCAATGCCAACACAGCACAGTTGTTTTCTGCAATCCCTGTGCATCTGGGCACACATGAGGGTCATTCCCATTGCCATAAAACTGCATTTAACCACGAAACTGTATTTAACCACAACTCTTCCCTCCCTTATTCAAGCAAGTTCTTTCCTCCAGAGCATGGTCACATAGGGTTTGGCAAACTCTTTGAATAGTGAGGCACAAATTGAAAGCCTGGGACAAGAAGAACATTTTATATTTAGAAATTCAGCAGCTGTGGGGGGAAAAGAAGCTGATTTGTGATACAAGATTAATACCCACGTGGCTGCTGCTACTGCAGAGCCTGCACAAGGCAAGGCCCAGGTGTGCTGAGCATCACCCTTAAGATTTGGGTTCAGACTTCCATGAAATCACTTGCAGAAAATGTGCCTGTGGGAAGGTGGATTCTCAGAACCAGGCACTGGCTTTTCTACCCAACAAGTTTTAATATTAAAAAAAAAATGACTAATTCACTATTTCACTATTTATTAGACTACATCTAAGTTCTGCCAGCAGGCCTAGGGGTTAGTGAGTGGTTACTGCTATCACACACAGCGTTAGGCTGGGTTAGCACAGACACTGATGGCACAGAACTGGCTCTACCTGAGCTCGGGTGGGACCGGTTCAGAGCCTCGGTAACAAATGCAGGGCCTGGCGTTACACTGTCCATCTCCAGATCTGCTCATCAGGGCCAGGGGAGGGCAGAGGGACGCACAGAAGGCAAGAGAGGGGACAAAGTTAAAGTCTCCTGGAGGCACTGCAGGAGACCAACAGTGCAAGGTGCAGAGACAGCAACTAGAGAAAGAGCTGCAGAGATCCAGAGGTCAGGGCCGGGCACGCACAGCCGGGGCTTCTCTGGGCTGTTCTAGGCCTGAGGTGTTCTCACCTCTCAGCGCCTGTGCAAGCAGGAGTGAGGGAGGGGACACCCTGAGCTCACAGCATGAACAGCAGAAACACCGAGGTGAGCTGAAACACGCTGAGCGAACACCCAAATCCCTGCAAAACTGAGCTGCTGGGGATGAAGGTGGATGCCACTGGTGCCTGAACAACGGGGCTTGGAGCTGGCTCAGGAGTGAGCACGGAGTGTGCAGGCTAATTCCCAATTCCAGTCCCTGCCTGTGGCAGTGAGAGGGTCTTTAAGGTCCCCTCCAACCCAAACCAGTCTGGGATTCTGGGATGCTGTGCACAGACCACCCTCAACAGTGTTCACTGTAAAAAGAGTACTACAAAATGATATAAAATAGATGTCAGTTTAGATTGGCAAACACTAGAGGAACAATCAGTGATTTGGAGCACAGCACAGCTCACACAGGAATGGCCTTTGCTGTGGTTGGGAGACCAGGATTTGGGGCTTGTTGTCAAGGGCACTTTGTCCCAGTTACAAACCCCTCTTCCAGCCCTTGCCTTCCTGTCCAGAGCTCAGCTCGTTTATCTGAGGCCAAAAAAGAACTCCAGTGTTAAAAACTGCTTCATGAGCCCAGAAAGGAACTTCCCCCTCCACCAGCCAAGCCTGAACAGGGCCTCAAATCCTCCATACTTAGAAAACACAACTATTCCTGAATTCCTGGTAGCAGCAGCCGTGCAGCCACGACCTGTGGGGCACAGGAATATTACAAACCATCCCCAGAGCCCAGGGGTGCTCAGCCATGGGAGGATGTGGCTCCCCAGCTCTCCAGTGGTGCTCTGGGAGCAGCCACGGCCAAGTTTCTCATCTCTGTGGCAATTCCATGACTCACAAAGGGACAGGGCTGTCACAAGGAATTAATTTCACAGGAAAAACAAGCAGAACCACTGATAAGCCTCATGGCTTTGAGTAGAAACATTAGAGCTGCTCTGGTGTTGAAATCTTCTCACAGCTGCGAGGGGAGGGGGACTCAACAATGACCACTTGCATTAAGTGACCAGCAATGTGGCCATTCCTTGTTTTCATGTTAAAAACTTTTAAAAAAGCACCTGCCTGAATAAACAGACAGGCTGAACCCTGCCTGTGTTATCTGAATTGAGCTGCTCTGATCCCCAGCAGGAATTGCATCTCTGAAGGGCTCATGGATCCGAGGAACTTGACTATACAAGTGGGAAAACATTAAGAAAAGTCTTTCCCCCATACCTGTGTGTCCAGAGGAAGCTCTTTGGAGCTTACAAGATTTGCTATACTGACTCCTCCCAAATTTTCTGTCAGATTATTTATCAGTGGATATGGCCAGTTACAGCAGTAAGTTTTTTGCCCTCATTCTTAGAAACCCCATCCCAGTTGCAATATTCCCTGGCTCTTGTGTGTTTGGATATGTGCACTGGAAGAAGCCTCACCTCACTCTCCAGGAGAAATCCCAAATACAAACCCTGTTCTCCCTCTCTAGAGCCTCCTTCTGGCTGGGACCTGATAATGTTGGCACCTGCCCAGGAAACCAAATCTTCACACCAGGAACAGGTTTCCTGTCGAGTAACCCCCTCCTCCTGGAGGAAGCTCTGGGAATGGGCAGCCCCCTCAGTGCAGGGACACCAGCACAGGCTGGAAGGGGGTGCATGGACGAAGGATTTATATGTGTATTTACACATGAACATCACAGATTTATAATTACCTATTTACAGTATTGGCACACCCAGTTTTCAGACTGACTTAGGGAATCCAAACAGCCCAGGGGGAGCTGATTTGTGCAAATGTGACATTTGCTGTAAGAAATGTAAGAAAGCAGACACAGGTTGTACTGACACCAGGTTATTGCTGTGAGGTTTAGCTCAGCATTAACAGGATCTAAGAGAGGCCAAGGCAACATGAAGCAGGACTCTGGACAAATAAGCCACACAAGAGTTCACTCTGAGCTTTGTCAGATGTTAGGCACAAATAGCATTCCCTGATCTCTAAAAAAAAAAAGAAAAAAAGGAATTTCGGCTTCTGAAGGTTGTCGAGTTCTAACAAACTTTGAGAACCATGTTTAATTCCTCCCCATCACCCAATTTTACCTTCTCTTTCTTTCACACTGACATTCATATTTGGCATTTAATTTCTTTTTAATCTTTTCAATCTTTTTATGGATTCAAAATGATTCTATCACCCCCAGAGCAGAGCTATAACCAGCTTTGTTCTTTCCCTGCTGTATTATTTTAAGTCCAAATAGCTTTTTAAAAGGCACCTTAGAATAAAGGTTCAGTTTGGTTTCCCTAAATATCCTTGAGGGCATCAGTGCTACTGACCTGCATGTACAGAAGAAGAAAGGGGGAAAAAGGGAGACAGAGAAACAAGGAAAGAAGGAAAAAGGAATAACTGAAAACGTACACGGGGGGAAGTAGCTCCAGGATGCTGGACGGGCTCCGTGGGCAGGGGAGACTGGGAAGGGATAGTTAAAAAAAAGGAAAAAAACAAACAAAAACCAGTTGGTTAAAACATGCCCCCACTGAAAATGTGCTCATTTCACACAAAGCTCAGCTGGGCTATGAGCAGCACAATACAACAGGCCCAGTCCTTCCAGCTGTTCGGTGCTAAATACTTTGGAAATTCAGCAGGATCCAGAAATTCCCACCCAGAGTGTCCCAGCTCAAAAAACGCCCCCCAGCATTTTGGATGTTTGACCTTTCAGCACAAGGCCCTGCCGAGCAGCACAGGGTTTGTTATATATTGAATTTTGTTACATAGTGAGTTTTGTTATATACTGAATTTAGTTATATATTGGATTTTCCTGCATTTCCAGTGGTGCTAAAGCAGAACCTGCTTTATCTTAGTCTTCATCCTGTGCAAAAAGAAGAATGATTGTCTCCGAGCTGTGTTCTGCTGTTGTGTTCTTCCTGGAAATCAAGGACTGCAGCTCTGCCTCAGCCCGAAGCTTGTGTCCTGGATGGAAGAGTCCAGGAAGGGGGTGTGGATGACGTGGCCTAGAGGTGAACATGGCAGTGCTGAGGGAATGGTTGGAGTTGATCACGTTGGAGGGCTTTTCCAGCCCCGTGATTCCATGAGCAGGCTGGCAGTGACCTGCTGAAGTCTCTGCTGGCAGAATCCTGGCAGCTCTCAGAGCTGGGGAAGTTCCTGCAGCACCTCCCAAACACGGGGCGAGTCTCCTGCAGTGAATTTCCACACTCCCACTGCTGGCCTTCCCTCCTGAAATCCCCGTGCCCATGCCTGGCTCTGCCCAGGCTCCCCAGGAGCCAAGGGATCAGGATTCCCTGGAGGATCAGTCCTGAGGTCTGGCAGTGCTGGAAGCAGTTTCTGTCTCATCAGGAACTCGAGCCTGGGCAGCTTTGTGAGTTTATTCCCTCTGTTCCCCCCGGAAATGGATACCTGCCCTGGCTCGGTACATTTCCATTTAATTTGGCTTTAATGAGACAGTTGCATGGAAGCCAAACAACTGCTTTGTTTACACAGATTAACGAGACTGCTGCTAATTATGTACACTTTCACTTCCCCTATTTTCTTTATAAAAGCACTAATTAAGACATGATGCTCTTATCAGTGTCAAATGGCTGCTCAACCCAGGCAGATGCAGAATTTAAGCTCTATTTGCACTTTCTCCTTCCTGATTTCTATTAAAACAAAAAACTGACCACAATCTTCTTTTTTAATCCAGGGATTAGAAACAAGCCTGTTTCAAACCAGGCAGGGCCTTGTTGTGATTCCAACCGCTCTAACTCAGTGAATGTGTCTCAATTTACATTTTTTCAATTAAAATTAATTCATTCAGCACTGAGCAGAGTCTGCAGGAGGTCAGGGCAGAGCCTGATGCCTGATCCAGAGCTAAATTTCAACCCTCCTGAAGTTCAGTGGGTTATTTGTATCGGGTGTGCTGACCTAGATCAACCTGTTATTGATGTTTTAAAGGAGAAAATTAGTCATTTACAACAGCTTGTAATCCTGACACGTGCCCTTTAAGGTGTCCTCAGTTGTGTATCATAACAGCACCTTTACCTGTTAAATCTAAATTAAATGGATGAGACAGGAATTTGTAAACTCCTTCCTAAAACTGGGCAGAGCTGCTGGGTTATTCATTCTTTGTCCTGAATGAGACTGAGGAACTGCTGAGAACGACCCCTGAGGCTTTAGAAATGCTTATTTTGGGGGGAGGGGGGGAAGTGAAACATGACCTTCTTATCCCCTGTGTCTTCTCTTCAGCTCTAACTGTCCCCCTGCAAACTGCAGCTTAGCTCTGTGTTTCCCCACTGAAACCAGCTGCTCCCAGCAAAGACCGAACCCACCCTCCCCAGAACGACCCTGCCAAGGCCACTGCAGCCAAGTCTGGCCACAGCCAGATGCTGCTTGTTAGGGACAGACAGAAGCGAACTGCAGCTGTGAGGTGAGGTGTGAGGTGGGGGCTAAAAATGGCCAAACTACAAATATCCAGAATTCTGAGGAAGAAGGGACTGAAAGAGGGAGCTGAGACACTGCCTGTGACTGAAAGGATGAGCGGGGACAGCATGAACACACCCAGACAGAAACGCACTGTTCCCAAAGAGAGAGACGGACAGAGGGGAATGAGGAGAGCCAACACAGACACAAGCTACAGGCACATCCCAAATGATCACTTAGCAGGAAAAACCAGAGCAGCTATTCACATTCTGCCTTCTGAGCAGCACACTGAATATTGAAAAGATTCACTTCTCACCGAGTATCTGAAATTCAAATGCAACCTTCATCCTGGATCTCTGAAAATCCTCATGAATACAAGCTGATTCCATCTATTCTGGCACTGAAATTCAGTTAAACTGCCAGTATTAGAGATGAAATATTAGATATTGATTCAAGACAATAATTTAGGCTAAAAAATTATCTTTAGAGTATAGTATCCCAGTAAGAATACTGGAAGAATTTAGAGCAAAGGGAAGTGCTCAAGAAATTTGGGATTTGATGAGCCCACAGAACCTTCCTGGATCTTCACAGGGTTTTTTACATAAACAGAAACAGTTGGGAAAGCAGTTTGCATCCCAGCTGAAAACAAAGCATTTTCCTACAGGACTGAACACACAAAAAACCCCGAGGGCACAGGCTTAGCCCGGCACTGGAGGGGAAACCCCATTCATCAGGTACCTTTCCAAAACCTCCTGACTCCAAACCTGATTGTCAAATATATTTGAGAGGTGACTCTGGGCACCTTCTTTCCTACTACTTTGTTCAGAACTGAGTAAGAAGGAGAGTCTTCCTGCATGGCCTATTTTCCATCCCTTATCCCAGGCCCTGGCTCCACCACCACTGGCACAAGCACATCCTGCCACAGTCAATGAAAACATTGTTTCCAAAAGCAGAGTTTTCCCTCAATCCCAACCCTCCTCTCCCCTTCCCTGTGTTTCATTTCCACGGAACTGCTCTGCATTAGAGACCACTGCAATCTTTTATGGCTCCATTAAAATGCTGTCCCCATCACTGCGCACATCAAACCCTCTAATTAGAAATAATAATAGAAACCCAGGGCAGGAAGTTCTCTGCTTCCCATCTGCTTTTCATTAGGTTCCTCAGCCCAGCCAGATCCAGGGACAATTAACCGGCACGAGGAGTTCTGTGTTGGGAAATTCCTTCGTGGCACAGAGCTTTACTCTGCACATACACGATGTCCTGGATGCTCTACACATCATATTTTGATTAAAGGAATTAAAGTTGGCCTGTTGATAAGTACAGCTCATCAAGGCCAAATCTAAAACTTCACATTAGTTCAAGATGAAATACCCTGCTAATGTCAAGTGAGGACAATAGCTCCAAGTGAGACTTTTAGTCTCTGTTCCTTGGGAAAAGCCAATCTGATGTTTTAAATGTAGGTAAAGGGAGAAAATTCATTAATGTGGGTGTTTAAGTGTGTGAGAAATCCCCTGTGTTTAAGCCATGGATTACAAACACTAAACACAGGGAACAGGGGTGAGGGAAGTGCATCATCCCAGCAATGCCATTCCCAGAGCTCTGCAGTGCCCTGGGAGGATCCAGTTTCCCACGTGGCAGCTCCAGCACCTCATTCCTGCCCCGTGCCACCCTCCTGGGCTGTGCTGACACACCCAGGAGCTGGAGCTCCTTCCTGCCTGCATCCTCTCACCCACCCCACACAGCATTTCTCCTCCAGGCAGAGTTCCTGGAGCCCTCCAGCACCACATCCAGCATGTCCTCACTGTGGGATCCTCCTCCCTGCCTCCTGCCCTCTCCCATCAGCTTCTGCAGCAGCCAAGGAGGAACCTCAGGCTCCTGCCACCACCACACAAGAGCTGTCACTTCCCAAGGGCACAAAGTACAAAGCACAGTGCACCAAAGGAGGGGCATCAGGAATTCTGTGTGCAGGGCAAGGGCAGGGTACAGAATCAGCTGCACCATTCCTCACATCTGGAAGCTCCTTAGTGCTCTCCCAGAGGAGCCTGTAATTGTACCCATGGAACAACCATCAGGGAAGGTCAAGGGACAGCCCCAGGACGTGGCAACAGCTTCCAACTTACTGCTCCTAATGGGGCCTGGGCTTTTGGTGTCCTCTTCATAACAAGCACTTCCCAGGGCTGAAGGGGGAAGTCCCTCCCAGCGTGCTGCTGAAGCCAAATGGGATCTGTGAGTCCATCCTGCTCCGTTAGCTCCCACGGCAGCAGAGCAGGAAGCTGCTGACCAGCAGCTCGGGGCACTGAACGGCCCGAGCCACGCGGAATAATGAGCACTTGTGCGGAGCCTGGAAGGTGCCTTTGGCTGACGGAGCAGTGACTGGGCACAGGCAGGTCCTGGATCCAGGGAATGCCCATCTCTGTGCCTCTGATTCCCCCGAAGACATTCCCAGGAATACCCAGGGCTGGGGATGCCAGAGGCCAAGGGCACCACTCCCCTGACCTGCCAGCCCTCCAAAGCACACAGATCACTGCAGAGCTCTCACAGCTCGGGCTGTCCAGGACTCTGCACCAGACTTCCAAGCTCTCATCTCATAAAATGCTTTTATTTCCCTTGGTAAAAGTCGAACTTTTGAATCACATCTGTTTGTTTTAAAGTATCAAGTCAGCAATCTGCCAAGACAAGGGACATCACTAAAACAGAGGAATGAAAACAACACCAGTTCAACACCAACTCCACTTGCCTGCTGCTTAACATTTTAAGAGAGATCAGCAAATTCAAACTTCTTCTCTTGATACAAAAGATATACAGAAATATCTTTATCTATTTGAATATATAGATATTTTTTTAAAGTTTCAGCTTCACTATCAGTAAATTTTGCAGAGATCTCAGTTATGCCAGCACACCTAATGCCAGTCACTTCCACTGCACACTGGAAGGATGGAAAGGTTGACAGTAGACTCAGATCCAAAATCTCATTCTCTATTTATTTTTCCTTCCCTCAGCAGAACTTTGGATTATTCTGCCTGCATTTCCTACAACACAGAACTGTGCAGGAGGAAGCAGAGGGAGCCCTGCGCCCAGAGCACAAGCGATCAGCATTGCAATTCTGTTACATCCACCTCTTTCCACCAATCCTAAACAGAAAGAACCTTCCAGTCCCAAGGTGATCTGATAAATTCCTGTCCATGTATGTTCTGTACAAAGCACCCTGACATGCAACACTCCCTGGCCACCCAGCACTGGGATGGAGCTCGGAATCTCTCGGTACACACTGCTCCAAGTGTCTCAGACTCTGACAAGCTGAAAATCCTTCGAGTCAGGCAGGAGGTGGACATGGATACGGGTTTGTACAATGGGTGAAAGACATTCAACAGTGGGAACTGCCCAGGGAAAGAGATTCAACAGTGGGAACTACCCAGAGAGAGGCACCGTGGGGTGACCGAGGCACACAGAGGGTAACGAGGATGTGCAGGGGATGACCAACACACAGGACACGTGTGAAGGAGGTATTAAACATGGAACACACAAAGGTCACTCCATTCCAGTTCCCTGCATTGAAAAAGGTTGATTTACACACCTGGTTTTGGCACTGAATTGGTCACAGACTGAGGGACTTTGTCGTTAATGAGTTCCACGCATTCGCTTGGGAAGAATCCAACCTGGAGAAAAACAGGAAGGCAGAACATTGGATGGAGTGTTTTTATGATCTGAACTGTTCAACCAACATCTCCCCTGAGCTCCCCCTGCCTTTAACCCACATTATCCAACATCAAATGATCAGCATAAGAGAAATAACCTCAAATTGTTTATCACAATTATTAATTGTCTATCAAAAAATGCATGGAGTCCTACAAACCAAATAATGAGCCCTGTGAAATATGGTTATAAACCTTTTTCTCAGCCTGTACACAGGACAGAGATACTGAACTTGCAGCAGAGAGGGGAGAGGACTCTGCAGCCTCAGATCTGGGTGGCACTCAGAGGGGCAGAAGGGCTGTAGCTGGGTTTGCTGCACGTGGCTGTGTGTCTGTAACAGGGAGGTGAAAGCAGAGACCAGGGTGCTTCAGCTCTTGGCACCTCCTTACCTGTACTCAAACCTCACCAGCACAGGACCATTCTTCACTGTCAAAACACAGCAGGCACAAGCACCTTAACATTGTACCCCCTTAGAAAACTGAAATGAAACAGGGGCCAATATATTTGCATGGTATGGTCCCATTGCAGAAAAAATGTGTATTCTGATTTGGTGAGCTAGGAGGAGACACGGCGAGTGCTCAGAGCTCTGCTGTGTCCTTGCCTGACTGCCTGACCTGATAAATGTGGGCAACAAGGGATACCCCTGAAGCACTTAAAACAAGTGTGTTTAAAGATCTTGCTAAAAAAGCTCAATGTGGTTTTAGTGAAATTGAATTCAATCCAATCCTAGAATGGAGAACAGTTTTAATAAAATATACATAACGTAAAATGAGTTCTACATTTGTACAAATCCAGTTATTTGACCAGGACTAAATGCAAGTATTTGTAGAGGAGAGCAAGGAAGATCCCTAACAAGAGGCAGCACTGCAGGGGTGCACTCCCAAATCTCCTCTGGAACATGGGCAGTGCCACCACTGTGCCTCAGTTTCCCTCCCAGTGCCGCATACCCATACCCACTGGGGCAACCTGATGTGAGAGAGCAGCTGCCAAACACCTGCACAAGCTGCTTAACCCTCCAAATGAGCTGTGCATCTGCTGATGTAGCTAAAACCCACGGAATATTCCAGACACCACCCCCAGAGGCAAGACTGTCCTCAGCAAATATCTGAAGGTGCTTCAAAAGCCAGCACCCACCCTGGGCTCTGCAAAAAAATCAACAACCACTGACTTCAACTTCCAGAAAATTGACAGCTGCAGGTTCTCCTCTGCTGAAGAGTGAAGAATCTGAGAGCCCAAGTCACATCAAGGTCCTGGGAGTGATTAATTTTAAATGTTAATTTGCAGTGTCCCTGCACTGACCTGTAACTCAGCATTTGTCTGTGCAGCCCCTCGAAGGCACAGATGCTGCAGAGTCTCTCTAAACCAGCGCAAGGGTTAAAGGGTATGGGAAGGATCCTAATGTTTTCCTGGGGTAGGAGGTGCCTGCAGACATTCCCAAGCCACTCAAGGGCTGCCGTATCTGGGGAGAAGTGAAATTACTTCCCTTTCCCTGTTTGAGGATTCAGGCTAAGCTGGGACCAGAGAGGAGCTGGACACTTCCCAGCATCCCAACCTTCTCTCTTATTTCACAGCATCTTCCCTCTTACTCTCATCCCAGCTGAAAGTCAAAGCAGGGCAGAGCTTTGGAAACTTTCGTCCTTGGTCCATCTCTCCCGACCGTTTTTCGCTGTTTCTCACCCAGCACAGCTCCTGTGCTGTGAGATGGAACTGAGGCACCACCACCCTTCCCAGCCTCCTCACCCAAGGCAGGGCAGGATGTCCTGTCCCGTGTCGGACACGGGGCTGGGACAGCTGGAAGCACCAATCACTGCAGGCAGCCCCAGTTTGGTCACACACCACGGAACACCAGACCAAGAGCCAGAGGACGGGCCCCGAGCTCGTCTGGGCAGGGGTGAGCCAGGACTGTGCCAATCATGTTGGAACATCCATGAAATCCTCTGGAGGCACAGGGCAGTCAGCCCCTCCTCAAATCCATCTCACACAACTCCCTTTTGTCTCCGAGGAAGAAAATCGACCTCCTTCCTACTCCAAGCTGATTTCCACCCACCAGCTCCCAGCACGTGAGTGGCAGTGTCATGTGTGGGGTGTCCTGCTGAACACTCCAGACTGCAGCTACTCCAAACCCCCCAGGGGAAGCAACAGGTAACAGTCCTGGCAGACACCCTGCTCTTCCCACAGCCCCAGCATCCAGCAGGGATCTGTCCAAGCACAAGGACAAACTCACCCATTACACAGTGTCACAGACTGGGAATGTGCTTTTTGTTACAGCTCTGAGAGCTCAGGACAGAACCTGTACCTGGGGCAGCAGAAGTGCAGCTCTGAGCTGGGGTTCCCTGTACCTGGGACTGGCCTGGGCACCACAGTTCTGCCCAAGTGACTCAGAACCCACCCAAAACCCAGCACAAGGGATGGCTGCAGCAGCCCCTCCCTCAGCTGGGTGTGCCAGGCCTGCAGGGACATGGCACCCTGGGTGAGGTAACACAGAGGGCATTTCTGAGCAGTTCATGGACAGAAAGGGGCCAATTAGCACAAGCAAACCAGCACGAACTCCAGCACCACAGCGAGGGGCCCTTCCTCAGGCGTGGAAGAGGATCCTTCATGCTCAGGGATCTGCTCTGCTGGGAGAGGCTGAGTGACACAGACAAAGTGCTGGTGTTTAAACAAAACACATTTCATGGTTTTAAAGCATGGAATCATGGACTGGTTTGGGTTGGGAGGGACCTCAGAGATCATCCCATCCCACCCCCGGCCATGGGCAGGGACTCCTTCCACTCTCCCAGGCTGCTCCAGGCCCCATCCAACCTGGCCTTGGACACTCCCAGGGATCCAGGGGCAGCCACAGCTTCTCTGGGCACCCTGTGCCAGGGCCTTCCCACCCTCACAGGGAACAATTCCTCCTGTATACCTCACCCAAATTTCCCCTCTCTCAGTTTGAACCCACTCCCCCGCTGCTCTGTCACTCCAGTTCCTGACCAAGAACCCCTCTCCAGCCTCCCTGTAACCCCTCCACACAAGGGAAGGTGCCCTGAGGTCTCCACACAACCTTCTCTTCTCCAGGCCAAACACTCCCAACTTTAACCCTTTCCTGTAGCTGAGAGTCTCTGTTGGACATTTCCCACATGAGAGAGGCGGGAGGCAGTATTTAAATCTGGAAAAATGCACAGATCCAGGGAAAGCCCCAGCCCACTACACAAACATCATCTGGGAGACTCCACAGCTGCAGTGATGAGGTTTCTTTCATTCTCAGTAATTGCCCACGTTGTCTGTGCCTCAGATGTGTAAAGAAACCTGAAGCCCTGGGACCCCAACCTTCCATCAATCACCTCCATCTGGATCTAAATCCAGCCCCAGATCCTACACTGCTGGACGTGTAATCAAATGTTGGACATGTAATCAAACCTCATCTGCCTTTGTTAACACAGTATTTCTCCTGTTTCTGGACGCACTGTACAACACCCTGAACAGGAATTCAGAAAGGAAAGGCCCTGTTATGTCACTGCTTCTAGACATCCCAGAACCTTTCCCAAATCAAACATTCTCCCTGCTATCCACGTATCATTTCTGCCAGGTTCACACCAGAAATTATAATGGATTTTTTATGGGCAAAGAATTTTTACACGTGCTGACTCCCTGCCATTAACTCACTGCTAACAGTCCAAGGAATTACATTTTCTGAGTTATTTATTCCAACTTTTCCTGCAAGATCCCCAAGAGATCCTCCTCATCAGGGTTATAACCCACAACTTGTGCCTCATTCCCACCCACTTAAAAGATGCTGCTTTTCCTCCCATGGGAAGTTCTCCATGATTTTGTACAAATAAATGAGTTTAGTCCAAGAGTTAATCTCAACAGATGTAGCAAGGCACTATTAGAGCTTGAGCCAGGATTAAAGGATTTGGCAATGTAGGAAAATTAATAGCCAGGGTGGTGTATATTTAGATAAATACAAGGTCATCTAAAGGTTACAAAAATCACTGCACACCTTCACCAGAGGAGGAAGGCACAGGCTGCTGGTGCATGAAAACTGCTCTGCAACACCTACTACAGCTTTATCTTTTCACTTCTATGCCAGTGGCTGCTAAAACTGGAGGACATACGAGGCTTTAAGGGGAAAAGTCAGAGTAACAAAGAGAATTTTCAGTGTAAGAGGAGGGAATTCAAACAAATGGGGGAGTAGCAGCAGTGCAAATGGCAAATGAAACATTGCTTGAGACATTTTGAGTGGTTTTTTGGTTTTGACATAATCTTAAGTGTTGGTTCCATTTCAGTCAAAAAGTTTTCTCTGTTCCTTTTAAATGTGAAGACAGTCTAGCAAACCCTAGCAGGGAAACAGCAACTTCTGATGGCCTGTTTGGCCTTCCTGAGCAGAGTTTTCACAGAGCTGTTTGCCCAGTGACTACAGAGAGCAGGACACCCCACCTCATCCCCTGCTGAAGTGCTCTCCCACTTCAGGGCGCCGGCTACAGGAGGCACAGGACTGTCACTCCTCTCATCCTGAGCTCCTGTTCAAGAGAGCTGGCCACCTTGGCCACAAAACCCTTCTGATTTCTTTTATTCACGAGAAAAATGTCTGTGTGGGATGGAACCTGCTGGTTACCCACTCCTGACTGGTGTGCCAGCTGTACTTGGGGAAACCAGAGAGCTGGGGAGGGACCTGGGACAAGGGATGGAGGGACTGGACACAGGGAATGGCTTCCCATGCCAGAGGGCAGGGTTAGGGGGGATATGGGGAAGGAATTGTTCCCTGGGAGGGTGGTGAGGCCCTGGCACAGGGTGCCCAGAGCAGCTGTGGCTGCCCCTGGATCCCTGAAGTGTCCAAGGCCAAGCTGGACGGGGCTTGGAGCAACCTGGGACAGTGGGAGCTGTCCCTGCCCGTGGCAGGGGGTGGGACTGGATGAGTTTTAAGGTTTTTCCCAACCCATCCCATGCTGGGATCCTATGGAACAGGACCTGCAGTCCCACACCTGAAGCTCGTGCAATCACAGCCTGATAGAATCCAGCCCAGTCCCCTCTGGCTGCACACTCTGCTCCTGTCACCTCTCCAGCAGTGCAGGGTGGGGGGCAGCTCTGCACCTCGTGGAACTACTCCCAAAACCAGAACAATTCAGGGCATCCAAAGGCAGTTGTGCATCAAACAAGGGCCTGTCCCCAGTGATTCAGCTCCCTGACACGGAGCTGCTGATTGAAAAGACAAAGCATGAAGCAAAGGCAGAGAACAAAGAGGGCTGAAGGCTGTTAAAGTGGAGGTGGCTGCAATTTAGGTAACAATCTTACAGAGAAAGCACTGACTCACACTGAGGGCATTTGAAGAGAAAAAGGCTTAAGGAAAAATGTCTTAAAAATCATTTTACTTGAAGCAGAGCAAACTCTAAGTAGCCTGGTGGGTTGTTGTGTTCCACCCTGGATTGAGTGTGTGGCAGCGCAGCCGTGAGCTCAGGCACGGGCAGAGCACAGGCCCTGTGCCCTGGCAGTGTGAGGGACAACACACAGTGAGCCCTCCCGAGGGACAGCCCTGCAATCCACACTGCAGGTGCTTTTTGGCTGACATCTGCAGACCTGCCTCCAGTTCCTCAGCACAGCCCTCCCGTTGTCCCGAGGGATGCAGGACAGCAGGACTGCAGGCACTTCTGCCCGGGCACACACAGCTCACGGCTGCTGTAAATGCACACAAACAGCTCAGTTTCTTTAAGTCAAGGTGTCATTTTTTCCCTGTTCGGTGAAATAAGGAATTTTTTCCCCTGTTCTTGCTCTGCTCCTATCGAGACATGATTTATAATGGAAGCCCTGGCTGGTTGATAACACCCTGCTCCTTCCCTAACACAAAGCAACAACCTGAGAAATAACAGGAACAAACTGACCAAAGATTTGGTGTCAGGACCTCCTCCTTTTATCTGCTCTCAGAATCACAACTCTCTGGCAAGACAGACTCTGTTGATTTATTCCATTAATTCAAATGGCTGGATCAACAGATTGCTATCATTGCAATGTTCCTAAACAGGAACAGAACTGTTTGCCTCTAACAAATGCTTCAGAGGCTGCACAGCTTCATCAGGACTTACACCTATTGCTATAACAACACTCTTCACCTACACACTCTCCTTGAGCATCCATCAAGGACACTTCTGCAGCTCATCTCTAGGGCTGGTGTAGATAAAATCCAGAGATAAATTCCCTCTCTCTGAATTCTCACCGTTAGTATGGTCAAAAATCTTCATCACATCAGGAAATGTACTTTTCCTGTGCATTCACAGCTCATGAGCCTTGAACCTGGCACACAGGTTAAAAGTTGGAGCAAACACAGCTCCTGAGAGCTGCAGGAATACAGAGCTGTGTGTGGCTGTGACCTGATCACACTGAGACCACTCCTGCTTGGAACCAGGGACACGAGATTATTCCACCCCTAATTTTCTGTTAAGCCAGAATATGGTGCTGTATTTCTGCAGCTGCTCAGATCTGTTGTGTCAGGAGCCTGACTGTGCAGGGACACAGAAAAACCCCTTTTCAGGGAGTTTGGAAATCAACGTATTTTTGTGCTGGGGAAGCACGACAGGATGGCTGTGATCTGGGAGGCAGAAGGCAATGACAGAGTGCAGAGGAGCCTCTGGTGCTTTCATCACCAGTGCTGCTCTTCAGACCTGTCCCAACTTCAGTGTGATGGCCAGCAGGGAGCCACACTGAATCAGGGCATCCACACCAGGCCCTGTGCAGTGTCCACACTCGTGCACAGACCTCAGAGTGGCTTTGTTTGCTTTAGTGATTCCCTCGGAAGTTAAACATGGCATAGCCTGATCATCCCAAATTCTACAGCATTTAATTGATACTGGGGTTGGAACTGATGCCTGAGGTCCCTTCCAGCCCCAGCCACTCTGTGATTCTATGAGAGTACAGCAAATGCAGCTTTAGGGCTTCTAAGGTTAGAACACAAGTCCAGCAAAGCCACAACACAGTTCCAAATCACAAGAAGTTTGTTCAAGCAGTATCCAGGTGTTGACTCCAGAAACAAATTAAATTGCAGAGCAGGTCTCGTATGTCCATGCCGCTCTGGTTTTACAGAGGAGATGTTATCCGAACTCCCACACCTGACACAAAGCCAGCAAAAGCTGTTCTCTCACGTGCCCTGCTGACCAGGCAGCACTGGGACGGTGTCACCACCACTGCATCCAGCTGGGACTGGGACATCCAACTGCTGGGCATCAACAACAGCCGGGCCCCAGGCCGGGTCTGGCACAGAAAGGTCTGCAGGGAAAACCTGGGCAACCTTGAGGAGACTTTCCGTGCCAAAATACACAAGTGTCTGGTCAGTCGTGACCCTCTGCAGAGCAAATCCATTCCACCCACTCACAGCCAGCAGCTGCAGAGGGAAATCCCTGTGGCTGAAAGGAGCTGAAACGTGAGACAGGGCATCAGTCAGTCCCACAGCCTGCAGCAGCTCTGGAGTTTGCTTGGTTAATAGAGACTTTTACTGCTTTTACATTTCCTAACGGGTAAATCCAAGCCAGGGAATAAAAACTTTGGAAGGACAGTGCCTTTTTGATACACAAATTTTGGTACCTGATCCCCAGGTACGTTTAGGACCTTTTGGAAATTCAGTCTCAGTCTCTGTGCTGTAGCATTCACAGGGACCAGCAATAAACACAGACGTGGAGGCACAGGCTGGATGGGTGGCGTGTCCAAGTCAGCAGCAGTTTCATCAGCTGGAGTTCTCTGAATCCTTTAAGTTCTGCCTGATCTGGTTCTAGCTACTGGAAGCAAGGGCATGATGTGAACAACAGTGTCAGCTGCCTTGGAGGGGGTGCAGCACAGGCTTCCACTGACATCAGGCCAGCTGCCCATCACAGGCCACAGCCAGCCCTCCTTCCCAGGGCAGGGAGGCAGGAAACTTCCAGTGGAGACCCTGTGTCTGCTCCAGCCCCAGCCAGAGAGAGGGGGAGTCCCCTAAGAGCAGGCAGGGACACCCTGCTCGTGCCCCTGAGCCACCCAGAGCAGGCACAGCAGCCCCAGGAGCACAGCTCTGGCCTTCCTGCCCTGGCCCCACTGCCGTGGCTGTGCTGGTGCCTACCTGGAACCCGTGCTTCCCTCTCCACCACGAGGTCAGCTCCTTCGGTGGCATGTCGATGACAGACACGATGTCCCCCACCTGCAAAAGGGTGACAACATCAGTCACAGCCAGCAGGGGAGCACAGCTCCAACAACCACGGGCTTTGCACTGCAAAAAACCGCACAGCTCTCGAGCAGCTGCACATCTGCCTTTGCACAGCCAGGCTGTGAGCGGGTGAGTTCCCGGATTACCCAGCACACAGGATACAGCTGTTCAGAAGGACAAGAGCCTGAAGAGCAGCAGGCTCCCTGCCAAGGGGTACAGGAGGGTTCTGGTTAAACTGCAGAGGTGGTGTCAAACACTTGGGAAAATCTTCTCAAGCAGCTGAACCGGTTTTTACTACCTGCCCCATCCCTGTGTCTGTAGGCACTGATGTGTTTCCTCTCACAGCAAGGAGTGAAGAGCTGCCTTTGGAGCTCACAAACTGCCCCAGAGCAGCTGCTCTGGGTTAGGAGGTGAGCAGAGGAGAGGTGGTGCTACAGCAACAGCGTGGAAAGTGGCCAAGGACACCAGGCAGGTTTTCTGAAGCTTTGGTCATTCCCATAAAAATATAATACTGAATAGTTCAAAAGATAATCAGTTTAATCAATACTAAATTTGGCCTGATTCAAGCTCTACGTGGCCTCTTACAGAAAATGAGAACGGGCAGAACCTAAATAAATACTGCAGACAGGTAGAGCAAAAACTACCAGTAACGCCCAACTGGCACCAGATGCTTCACAGTGATGGATCTCAAGGTGTTCTACAGGAATGACAACACATCCCAGTTTGCAGACAGGGATGACTGAGACACAGGGCAGTGATTTCCTCAAGAGCAAAGCAAATATCCATGAAGGGAACTGCTGTCACCACACGAGCAGAGACACCAAGTTATGTTCCTCAGAACTGGGCAGCAAATCCCTCTGGGCACCGTTTTCACTCACAGGTTTTGTAGAACACTGTGAACACTCCATTGACAGGAGCACTGCACAGGGAGAGCACAGCACAAACCTCTGCTTTTTGAGTAAAACAGACAAGTGCAGACAGGCGAAAACTTCCAGGTCTGATCTTCCAGATGTTGGACGGGGCTTGGAGCAACCTGGGATAGTGGAAGGTGTCCCTGCCCACGGCAGGGGGTGGAATGGGATGAGCTTTAAGGTTTCTCCCAACCCAAACCATCCAGGGATTCTGTGATTTGCTCCACAGCAGCTCCAGTTTTAGCTCTTCACCTGCCCTTTAAGCACCAAATCCTTTGCCAGTCTGGTTCTTTACTTCTCGTGGGAGCAGAAGCTCTTAAAAATGGTTTTAGACAGGGATTTGCTCAGAGGAACAGGGGTTGTGTAACCTGGGCAAGGGGAAATTGGACTTGTGTCCACACAAACACTTGAGTCCACGCACACAGGGACAGACATCCTGGACAGACACAACACAGGGGCTCTGCCAGGGACCAGCCCAAGGGTTAATCAGGAGACACTAATGCCCAGCAAAGCTGTATTTTAGAGATGACGGAACATCTGCCCATATCCAACCCACTGCAGATTGAATATTTAACTCCATCTTCAGCTTCACCTCACAAAACATTCTGGAAGTGTCTGGACATATTCCTGATGGGCACACACCCCAGACAAACCGACTGCACTGGTCTGCAGGTGACAACAAGGAACGCAAGAGCTTTATTTACCTCAAAGGACAGCTCATCTGCTGCCTGAGCAATGTATCTCTTAATGACGTGGGCAGCAGCAATGGCAGGGACGTTAATGGACGACTCCTCGTGGACCAGCAGGTGATTGCCCTTGTTATCAATCTGCAACAAAGAGCACAGGACACTGAGAGGCAGCTGAGGACAAGCAAGAAGGCATTTTAGTGGTGCTCACACTCAGCAGAGGCTTCAAACTGATTGAGAGAGACAGCCCAGCCCGGGGCCCCAGGAGAGGGCACAGAGCACAGACACAGCAGCTCCCGAGGGGGCTGCACGAGGCCGGGTGCCCCCGTCCACTGGGGAGGAACAGGCTGGGCTGCTGCGGCTTTGTGTGCAAACAGCAACACCCGGGGAGGGTTTGCACCTCCCTCTGACACCAAATCCTGGTGGTTTTCCTCAAGTACCTCAAGTGGCAGGGCAGGAGTGATACAAAAACCCTCTACAAGGTGGAATTAATGCTCGAGAACAGGCACTGAGGGGAGCAGGAAATGCTGTCAAACCCAAATGTTGCTTTCCATTTTCTCTCACCCTTTTATTTCCTTTTTAAAAGAAAACGTCCCCCCCTCCACTGCAATCATCAGCCTCCTTTCAAAATCCCCAGATTTTGTGTAAAATTCTGTAGGATTCTCAGTTAATCACAAAGGTTACTCTGTACTGCATGTTCAGTGGGGTTCTGTGGTCTCCAGGCCCTCTGTGTTGCTGCAAATCCCACATTTCATTTCTCTCTACAACTTCCTTCCTCCCTTTGTGCTGAGCAGCTTTCCAAGATTTTTCTCATCCCGACGGATTTCAGGGTGAGGAGAATATCAGTGGGGAAAAGTGCAGGAAAACACACTCAATCCTTATCACAACCATTTAAAAAAGAACTGCAGCAGTCTATTAATAGCTGTTTCTATTCCTGGTGTGCAGCAATGGAAAGCCACACGTCTGCACCCAGCCTGAGCAGGGACAGCTGGACACTCATCCCAGCCTCCCCTGCCCTCCTCCCACCAAGGGCCATTGTGTGAAGGGCACAAGACCATTGAACCTGACAGCAGAGCTGCAGCTGCAGCTCACAGCACACTAACTGTGTCACTGCAAGCACAAGGCCTGCTCTGTCTGCAGGGGAGCCAACAGGAGCAGGGAATATTTACTGGCTTCGGAGCTGGCACAAGGAAAACTGAGTAAAAAAACCCAAGAGGGCAGGAAAACACCACCACAGAGACAGCCCAGTTTTAGAAACGTGCCCCACTTGCAGCAGTGCCTTGGCAAAGAGGACAGCAGGAATAACTGGGATTTCTGCAGGCTGTTACTGGGAGATTCAGCCCTAAACTGGGCATTCCCAGGTGCCCATTGCCCCAGTCTCTGCTTCACTGGGACTGTCACCTCCTCTCTTGTGACCATCGGCAGAACAATATGGTTTGGGGTGACAAACTCCAAGTGACAGGGAAAAATACTCCTCTACTCTTAATACTGGATCCAATTCTGCGTGTCCTACACCTTCTACACGCTGGTGACAGGGGAATCAGGCTTTCAGGACAGCCTTTCAGTGACACCAATAGGTCTGGAAGAGGGCAGGACACAAGGCACCCCCCAGGAGCGTGCTGTACCTCCATCCAGGTGAGAGCAGGGCCACAGTTGATCTTGTTGCCTGCGATGGCCGAGAGCCGGGCCAGGTACGCCATGAGCATCTGGGTGACCAGCTGGGACACAAACACACACACACAGGGCTCTGTTAGTGCACCACGCACTCCTGCAGGCTGGAGAGACCCCACAGCACCCACTGCCACAGGCAGCTGCTACAGAAACGTGTTCCCTTCTGCAAACGCAGGCATTTCTGTCACCGAGGGACAGCAAGCTACACACAGGGTATCATGGTTCCACCAAAAAAAGGTAAAGAAGCAGCTCACTGTGGAAGTAATAATGTCATTATGATGATTTTCTAAGATTTATGCAGGTTTTCGTAACTTCCCTTGTCAAGATACCCTAAATCTAAAGCCTTCCCCGTGATGACATGTGCTTCACATAGAAACAACTCGTCTGTCCTGTGGCCACCAAACACACCTGAGAACCACCCAGGGAACAAAGCCCTGCTGCCACTCCACCCTCTCGCAAAGCCTTCAGAGTGCAGCAGCTCAGACTGACCCCCTGGCCAAAGGGTAAGATTTCCAGCCGTAGGAGAGGGGTTTCAAAATACCCTTAGCAATGTCCCTTCTGTAACTCTGAACTGGTTTTTACTAAAGAGAAGCCAGTGAGGTCTTTCCAAAGCCTCTCAGTGACACTGGTATAAAGCAGCATTGTAGCCCAGAGTCTGCAGGACTGTTTAAAACATTGTTCTTCTCAAACATCTGTTCCAATGTGGCCAATTCAAAATAAAAAATATATGATGAGACACCCCACAGCTGCAGAGTTACGTTTCACAGAGCAGCAGAGCTGTTCAGCATCTTTACATCCTCTGTGCCTGCAGACAGAATGCAGATTTTCAGGCTCAGGCTCTAAAGTCCACATTAAATCAGTGGTACAAATAAGGATGCAAGAGATAGGAATGCCTAAAATATAATTTAAAATAAACCCAGGAATTCGTTATCCAGTATATTGCTGCTCCTGCTGAATTTAAGGGACTAGAAAGTTTAAATCCTCTTCAGAAATACCCTGTGTGAGGTCAAAGCAAATGATAAATGAGTCTGAGTGATGGGGCTGCACGATCAGCTCCCTGTATTCCATGGCAAACACCCTGCAGAATTCCTTGGGGTACTAATTTCAGTGTCCACACACTGCACTGCCTCCCCCTCCAAAAAGATGCAGCCAAGGAGCACCTGCTACTTTCCAGGAGATTATTCTGGACGTGAGTAAATCTTTCAATTATCAGCAGCAAGAAGCTGAGGGAATTCCAGCTCATCATACTCCCGGTGAGACAGTAAGACAAGAAATGAAAAGTATCTCTTTGAGAAAAAAAAAAACCTCATTGAGGAAAAAGAGCTTTTTAAAGACCCTTTAAATAATGCACTAATGCAAATGCTCTTACAAAACAGCTGCAGGAATATTCAGTTTAAAAGGGAAGTCTGGCCCTCCAAATGCAGCTCCTGCAGTGCTGCAGCCTTGGACAGCATGATTTCCTGGGAATGCTGAGTTGGTAACAGTAAGCCAGGAAGGGAATACCCACATCACTGACAAAGCTTCCAAAGACAAAACAAAATTCATATCTAAGGTACCAGCAGCACAGCTGCTTTCTTGACACCCAGTAACCATTCCAGACTCAGGAGCTTAATTAATTTGTCTGACCTTGCAGGACATTTCCCTTTAGATCACTGAAATCAGGGGTGGAAAACACTGACCTCATTCCTGGGAGCCAATTTTCAAATGCAAATGTGTTAACACTACTCTGTACTAGGAGCACGTGGAACTGCTAAGCTTGGAAGATAAGACCACTGAGTCCATCACCAAACCATGTCCCCGGGTGCCACATCCGCAGGTTTTTTGAACACTTGCAGGGATGGGGACTCCCCAACGCCCTGGGCAGCCCCTGCCCACGAAGAAGCTGTCCCTGACACCCCACCAAACCTCCCCTGGAGGCCATTCCTGAACACATCCCAGCCCTCGGGTGGTGGCCGTGCCCTGCCTTTACCTCGGGGCTGTCCTTCAGGGCATCGGAGCGGGGCAGCTCAGCCAGCTGGGAGAAGCGCCGGTCGTAGATGCACAGGTGGAGGTGTTTGTCCAGCACCCGGAAATCCTCATAGCTCCTCTTCACGATCCAGCTCCTGCCCTGCACACACACAAACACAGCCACGCAGTCAGCAGGGCCTCAGCTCGGGCTGGAAAAGGGAAATCTGGGCAAAAATAGCACTTTCTCCTCAAAACCTCTGAAAGCGATGGAAGCACCGGAGTAACATTTTCATGTTTTAATTTGCAGCAGCCATTCATGCTCAAAGCAGCTGTTAGAGGTCCTGTTTTAATTATGTAGCTGTGGTTTGGATGCGGCCCAGCACCATGAGACCCATCCAGAGCTTTAACTTCCACCTGTCTTTACAAGGATTTTGTAGCATTTCCCCACGCAAGGTGTCCTTGCACAAATGTGCATCACCAAGTGGTTGTATAAACAGCGTGAAATTAGATTCCAAACAGATAGAAGGATTTAAACCCAGGGATCTGAAGGCAGGATTGAAGCTTGCAAAATTTCTGTCATGTGCCCCAGGCAAACCTTCAGCTGAATTAAGAAAACAATCCATGATGAACAAGTCTAGCTGCAGATTTATTCCTGAGTGCATATCATTTCCCCAATTAAAATATAGACAAGATACAGACTGCTCCAGGGGACAAGGAAGGGACCGTGGCAGCACGGAATAATTTGCTTTGTGAAGCTTTTAATATCTAATGACGACTTTTAAATGCTTCATGGCCTATTATGATCAATAAAAAATGTTGTAATAATGCAGCAGCTTACAGGTCAAAGCACTTTATGAAGAGTCATTAATCACAGAATCCCTGAATACTTTGGGATAGAAGGGACTTAAAGCCCAGCCAGTCCCACCCCTGCCATGGGCAGGGACACCTTCCACTATCCCAGGTTGCTCCAAGCCCGTCCAACCTGGCCTCGGACACTTCCAGGGATGTGGAAGGAATCAAGGAATCAGGCTGCTCCAGGTTACACAGGCACCCAGAGGCAGGGCCAAGGACCAGAAGTGACACAGGGATGCCTGGCAAGCGGAGCAGGAAGCAGGGAATGTGTGGGGTAAGAAAGAGGGGACACCACAGGGGGAGGTGCTGTAAGCGGTGCCCTGCTGTACGTGGCTGGCAGAGCCGTGCCGGGTGCCCTCTCCCCTGGGATACAAAAGGCATGGCCTACTCTGAATTCCCAGTCATAATTCCTCTATACTGATTTCCCTATCAGCAAAGCTCTAAGCATCACTTTTATATTAATATCCAAAGCCTGCAAGGCAATTGCAAATGTAAACCCTCCAATCCAGCTATGTTCTGTTCCAGTGATTTAAGACAACTCCAGACTGTGGCTGTGCCCATAAACTGCTTTCAGCTCAGAGAAATCACCTTATTTCACAATCCTACAAAGAGGCACCTACCCAGGACATAAATGCTTTGGAATTTCCACATTATGCTGTTTTACTTTTTGTCTACAGGAGAAAAACAAAACCAGGAGTGCAAGTCTAATTCTGTTCAGGGAGCTGTCAGCCTTCCCCATTTCTCCGTATTTCGCATTTAAGAGATTCCTGATCTCTCACTGAGCTGCCAGTGTGACCTTCAAGGTTTAGTCACCACTGTAAGGAGCAGCAGCCTGAGAAATCCCTGTGATCCTGGATCTGCCTCTGCCACCAAGCAGGACATTCCACCTCCTACGTGGCCCCACAAAGAACAGAATGATCTGACAAACGATCCTAAACCTGCCATTAATTCCGCAATACTTCAGTTGTAAAGGCTGGCCTGCAGATTTGCAGTCTCACACCATGAGTGAGGGCAGCAAGAGTTAAAAGCACGCGGGAGGAAGAGCTGGGTCAGCCCCTGCTGTGCCGGGGGTGCAGGATCAGCTCCGGATGGGCCCTGCCGACACCAGCCCGGTCACGGGGCTGACAGCAGCAGGGACAGGGGTGGATGAGCAGGGACAGCTTACCCCAGGACAGCAGCAGTGTCTCTGGCCCCGTGGGATGTTCCTGCAGCGAGGGCAGGCGGCACAGCCGGAGCGGGGAGGGAGTGAACCGGGATGCTCGGCTCCTGCACCTCCAAACTGCAGCTCGGCAGCTGCTAAGCAACCAGCAGAGCTATCCCTGAGCTATCCCTGAGCTATCCCTGAGCTATCCCTGTGAGCAGCACAGGCTCCAGGACAAGGGTGGTGCAGCTGCCTGGCGGCCAGAACCTCATGGCCATTCCCAGGTCAGTCAGCCCGGGATTGTGGACATCAGGCTCCTGTGCAAAAGGATCACAGGACACTTCATGGAATCATGCAGTATGCTGAGTTGGGACCCTAAAGGGTCATCAGTCCAACATCCGTCCCTGCACAGGCCCTCACCAATCCCACCCTGTGCATCCCTGGGAGCGTTGTCCAAATGCTCCTGGAGCTCTGGCAGCCTTGGGGCCGTGCCCATTCCCTGGGGAGCCTGGTCAGTGCCCAGCACCCTCTGGGGGAAGAACCTTTTCCTGATATCCAACAAAACCTTTCCTGACTCAGCTTCAGCCATTCCCTGGGTCCTGTCACTTCCCTGAGAGGAGCTCAGCAGCTGCCCCTCCACTTTCTGGGAACAGGGCCGGCCATTTCTGTCTCACTCAGGGTCACCGTGCACAGGCTGTGTTAGCACAGAACAGCACTTCAGGAGCAATAATACACATTTCCACCCAGCAGAAAGTTATTCCAACACCCTAAAGGCAAGTATTTCCCAATATCCTGTAATTTTAAGCCTGACATAACTAAATCCAAAAAGTACCAAAGCTTTAGGTTGGACTTGAAGTTGTATTAGTGAAGTTTTTGCAGATTTGGAGCCTGAGTGACAATTTTTAAGCCATGGGATACAATTCATTTTACAGGAAGGAATCACTGCAGCAATCGAGGAAGGAACTGGACAATATTTAGTGCTTCCCCTCAGATCTCCAGCACACATCACAGGAAAGTAAAGTCCAAATCCTCCCAGAGAGGCACAGCCAAAGCAGCAGCAACACCAGCGGCCTCATTCCATATCCAAAGTACTACAAAGGTTTCCCTGTATCAATATAAAAATTGTACATCTTGCTCCCATTTCCTGCAAATTCTGAAGTGCCAAAAGGATTCTTTTTTAATTTAGAGAGTTAATAAAATATTAGAAACAAGTAAGTGCCTCCAAAGTTGGTCTCATGTTGTCATCTGTGTTTTATAGCACAGCTCAACATTCCTGGTGCTCCGGGCACTCCACATCCATATGGCAAAAATGCCTTCCTCACATTTTTAATGATTTCCATAAATTGTTGCTCAAATAAATTTTTGATCAGCCTCTAATTTTCTAATTCAATAATTACTTTCCATTTCTTTAATTATTAATGGTCCTGTTTTACAGCAGCACATGCCTGAATCCCATTCACTTCAGTGGGACATAAGAAAGAGGTGAAGGTAAGCACAAAGTCATTTCCCAGATTCAGACCTTCAATTACAAACCTGGCTATGACAAATAGCTTCAACACAAAAAAATCAAATACCAAATGAAGATTTCAATAATGCCATTGAACAATTTCAGGATCTTTAAAAGGAAAAATTGATCACTGACTTAAAAATAAGTTCCTCTTGGGGAAAAAAAAAAAGCATTAAAAAAATTTTTTTTCACAGAAATGGTCACAATTTCATGCATCATGACAAATCTGGAATTTCTCACAGAATGGGAGCTCTGGGTTCATTGCTGCTCCCATTCCAGCCTTATCTGTCTCCCCTTACTCTGCCACGCTGGTAGGATTAAATGTACGATGAGAGCCCGGTGAGATTTCAGCTCACTGCACAGAGCTGCTGATTTCTTCTGATTATCAAAGCAAGAAGAAATGTCATGCTAAAGAAATGATCAGGGACTGCTGAACTATGATTTAATTTCCAGTGAGCTGGAGATTTGAAGCCTCTGTCAGTGGCAGCACCACGCCGAGATCGCAGCTCCGAGACGCTCCGGGCTTCGCTTGGCACGGGAGGAGATTGGGAGGGACAGGGATCCAGAGCCCAGCTCCATGAGGAATATTTTTAGCTCTGCTGATCAAATGGCCTGAGGATGGTGAGCAGCCACAGCCAGGAGGAGTTTCCTACTCCCTCAAGCCCAGCTCAGTCCTGTGGCACTTGGAAGAGCAGCAGCGTTGCTCCCCGTTCCCGTCCTTCCCAAGCCCAGCACAGCACAATTCCTGTCATTCCAGTGATGGCTTCATTACCAACACACAGACATTACCCACTGCAAATTTGAGAGGAAGGTGTTTTAAACCATCCTCTGCATTTTCCTTCCCAGAGTTAAAACCTCTCTTTGCTCCACCATCTCTCAAATGCTTCCATTACCAGTACAAAAATCCTGCTCGTTTCTAAGAGGGGCTCCCCTAAGCCAAGACCAGTTCCATGCAGGAATATTTGTATGTGGATTTAACTGTTTCCACTTGGCATCTGGCAGAAGCAACTCTTCCTGCTGTGCCCTGAGCAGCACTCAGAGGCACCCAGCCTGCACAAGAGGTTCAGCTGCTGCCAAGATTTCTGGTACCATCCATTCACAAAACTAAGATGCTGAAATTTTATAATAAAGATTTATAGATCTCCTCTCTCTGTAAGAAAACCCCCTATTTCCAGCTGGATCTGTCTCCACGTGAGCAGACCCCCATGCTGTCCATCAATCCTTCTCCAAGCCAGCCAGGCTGCCTGAGTTCCAGCACACACAACCTTCCTGTCCCACGGCCTGACTGGGTTTGCTCTACAGCACTTAGCATTTATTTATTTTAAGACAGGGATAGACCTTTCTTTTCTGGTTCAAATGCTTATTTCCTCAGAGAGAACACATGGATGCTCTCCTGAACCTGGCAGCCCACATGGAGATTGAGAGCAGAAAATGAGATGAAAGTATATGGCAAAAAGTCACTTCAGCCTGACCCCACCGTAAGAGAACACCACGGATTAAATAGCTGGAAAAGCAGCACATCCAGCAGGAGAGGTTAACTCTGCCATGGGTGACGCTTCCAGCTGTCTGGGGCTCGGGCTCTCTGTGTTATTCCAGCCTGACCCTTCAGCCCTTTCCTGGTTCAAGTCACAGTGGAAAATGGTTTAGAAATTTAGTCAAAACAGAAAGCGAGATGGATAAAACCCATCCTGGGGAGTTCACCCAGGAAATGCTTTTAGCTGGTGCCTTAGGTCACTTTATCTACACTTAAATTTGTTTACCAAAGTGTCCTGAATGATTCCATGACTTCTGGTGTGTTTTTCTAACTCGAAGGAAATTATAAATCTTTAAAGCTTAAAGGGAGTTTTCACTAAGGCAACATAAAAGTACTTTATTTCTGGATGAAACACTAAAACTTCAGCATTCCACCTGGAATCACAGGACAAGGACCCAAGGGACCAACATGCACAAGATGGAGAGAATATACATACGGACAGAGCACAAGGCAGAGGAGAAAACATGGTATGTATCTGTGGTGAACCCTCATTTCACAGCAGAAATTAATCTCTCAGCATCAATTATCAGTTTATTATCAATTAATTGCAGTCAGCGGGGAAAAAAGAGATTTTAATGGAAACCACTGCAGTTTTTCTCCTCTAAAAATTAGACTAGTGCTGCTGGATTCCAATTACAGATAGGAGCACTCAAAGCACACAAGGCGACACGGGGCTGGGTCTGAGTGACAGCAGTGCCACCCCTGTTGTCCTCACTCTCGGGAAATCACCCCCACAGGTGTGTGTGGTCTGCGGGGGCAGAAGGTGACCCAAGCCACGACCTCCAGTGGTTCCCGTGCCCCTCAGAGGAGCAGCTTGGCCAGGGGCAAACATTTGGCTCAGGCTGTGGCGGCGAGTTTTGTACAGGTACAGAGGAACAAGAGCCCAGCAAGAGGACCCAGCACAAACACACCTAGGTCTGAAACCCTGCCAGCCCTTCTTCCTCCCAGGAAACAGCCCCTTCCTGAATGGCAGCCCGGCAGACCTTGAACCCGACCCAGGATTTGCAGCCTCAGTGTGTGAGTGAAATCCCTGCTCTCTGGTAGGCCGTGATTTGAACAGTTCCACATCCATCATCTCCGCAGCAAAATCCCGCGGCAGAGCAGCGGGTCAGGGGTGAGGGGAGGGTGGGCACAGCACGGGGGGCTGCCTTCCTGCACTTCAGAACGTTGCAGAGGTGACACAACGTGAGCTTGGGGCCACAAACGAAACCCTTCAGAGCCACAGAGCTCAGTGACCGGAACTGAAATTCCACATCCTCCAGGCAGCAGGGCAGTCAGGGAGTGTCTGTACGGCTACAAATGATTGTATGGACACTGCAGGGATTAAACACAGCTCCCTCCTTCCCCCACAGCCCACATGTGCCATGAACTACTCTGCACTTCACCACACAGGAGAAACACGGTTCCATCAAAGGAAGCAACCACCACTGGCCTTTAGAGCAAAACAAACAAAAAACCCTTTGAAAATTACTTGCCTGAGCCTAGTAAAGAAAAAGAAAATAACAGAATCCCAAAATGGTTTGGATCAGAAGGACCTTAAAACTCATTCCCTGCCATGGGCAGGGGCACCTCCCATTACCCCAGGTTGCTCCAAGCCCCGTCCAACCTGGCCTTGGACCCTTCCAGGGCTCCAGGGGCAGCCACAGCTGCTCTGGATAACCTGTGCCAGGGCCTCCCCACCCTCACAGGGAACAATTTCTCCCCAATATCCCATGTAATCCTGCCCTCTGGCAGTGGGAAGCCTCTCCCCCTTTTTCCTATTTCCAAAAACCTTTCGAATTCCTTGCCTGAGGTCACCAACAGCATCAGCAGCTTTGGCAGGCAGAGATCTCAACCTTCTTAAGCCTCATTTCTCAGGCAGATCACTGAGGCAAACAGCTGACTTGTATCTATATATCTGTATCTATACCTATATATCTCTATCTGTATCTATCTTGGCCAAAGCACAGAAGCATGCTTTTGTAAAAACAATCTACCACAGAGGAAAGAGGTTTTTTTGTAGATCCAAACCCAAGAAATTTGGTTTGAAACCACCCCCTTCAGCCCTCTTTAGGGCTGTTGTGCCACGAACAGGCACCCATCACATCATTTACAAACAACCACTCAGGAGCATGGCAGTAATGAAACCCTGCTGTATCTGACACTGCTTCCTTCCAGCCCCACTCATCCTGACACCCTGGAATGCAGCAACATTGCCACTGTTTGGAAAATATCACTAACATGCTGAGAAATGCCTCTGGGCAGGGCTACAGAGATAAAAGCCATGAGTATTCCAAGGGAAAAGGTCTGCAAGCAGGGGTGGCAGAGATGCAGCTGACCAAGCCTCAAGGACAGAGTTTGGAAGGGTGAAACCTTATTCAGAAAGCACAAGAAACAAAAGTAGCTTTGGAGCAGTTTTGTGAACAGAGCTAGAGCCAAAATGGAAAATCAGCTGCTTTTTTGGCAGCTGCAGCCATAGGTTTTAGGAATAAACAGTGAAAAGTGGTGCCAAGACCCAGGAGATGAAATATGTAAGACAGACCATGTTCAGTATCTAATATCCCTGGTGGGGTCTTTTATCAGGTAAGCCACAATGTTTGAAATAAAGACAGTGTTTTAAACCCACAGATGAGTTAAAAATGCACCAACTGGAAAACAGAAAGTCCCTCCTCATCTGTCAAAGCCTGAGCCCTTGGTGGCAAACCTGCTCTACAGTCTTGAAAAACATCAGTTTGTGTTTCTGCCTGATGCCTCCATCCCTCAGCCTGTGGCACATCCTCAGCATGACACAACTCAGAGTGACAACAAACTCCATGGATTTTAACAAACTCAGGGCCCAGACCTGCTCTGCAACGCTGGGAAAGCCCCAAGGATTTAAGGAACAAGCTCAATTCCCCTGGAGAATTCTGTGCCTGATTCCTCTGAACAAAACTTGCTTTTAATTTAACATCCAGCTGGGCAAAGCAGCTCTGGTTACTGAGGGGGGCAGTGGCACTGAACACTTCAGCCCTCTTATTACCCAGACAACGCAATTACAAATGGCCTTCAGAGCACCAGTTTAATAATCCAGGTGCACCCAGTGTAACTTTGGGAAACTGTCAGGATTATATATTTTGCCACTTTGCCCTGTGACAGTAAATATTTGCTACAAACAACAAAAATGATGCAACTTTGATTTACCACCAAAGCATTCTTAGGACAAGATGCCCTAAGGAGGGGTAGGGTGGATAATAGGAAAAGTTGTTTAATGTAAAAGGTTGTGAAGGCCTGGCACAGGCTGCCCAGGGCAGTGGTGGAGTCACAACCCCTGGAAGAGTTAAAAAAAAGTGTTGATGTGGCACTTGGGGACATGGATTAGTGGTGGGTTGGCAGTGCTGTGGCAAAGGTTAAACTTGATGATTTTGGAGGTTTTTCCACCCGAAATGACTCCATCACTCTGTCTTTACACACATACTATTTATTTTGATGTGGCTTCTGTGCCTTGACAGTGCCTTTTTAGAAACATTCTTCCCTAACCTGCTTGCCCTGCATTTCATGTCCAATGAATCTGTTATTTGGAAGTGCAGATGCTCTTCCAAGCTCCATGAATTTCACCTGCACTGAGGCTGAGCATCACAACTGCACACCTGGGCTGTCTCCTGCTGCTTCCTCACCTGACACCCAACACCACCTGTGGATCAAAGCAGCTTTGCAGTCTTGCAGAGGATGGGACTGGATGAAACTGCTCCAGATGATCTGTCCCAACAGCTTGTCAACATCCCCAACTAATCAGGTCTTAAAAATGTGTGTATGGCAATCCTCCCCATAAGGAATAAACACCAAGGCAGCAAAGAAACACAGAACACCCACCACAAGCCTCCTCTTATCCTGGATTTGAACCAAGTCCAGCTCTTGGAGAAGTTGTAAAACAAGGAAACTGTAGTCAAAGGGCTCCTCTGCAAAGCATCTGCCCTTGCTCAGTTGTGGGGAGGACTCGGGGTCTCGTCAGAACAACCCAAGTGTCCCCTGCAATTTGTGGCCGGGCCCAGCCTTGTCCCCAAAGCACCACATGAGGATCAGGAGCCCTGCCAAGGTCCTTCACCAGCAGGGAGGAACCACAGTGGCTGTCCTGTCCCCGTGGGCTCCTGCAGAGATCCTGACTGTCAGAGCCCAGAGCACAGGATGGGTACAGGCGCAGCTCTCCAACTGAGGCCTTGTTTTCCTTCTGAAGGCAAAGCGCCCGAGGGACGCGACACTAACCAACTACCGTGGAATTGGGAAAGCTTCTGTTGCTCAAAACAACCCCTCAGGGCAGCACATCCATGTGATATTGTACTTCATCCTCAGAAATAATCTTCCCTCTCACTCATCATCCCTCCCTGGAGCAGGGACTGGCCATTCCCTTCAGCTGGGGGGTTTCCATCATGGAAAACCATCTGAAGTTGTTACGCACCACTCACCATTCCCTCTGACAAAGAACTTCCCAGCAGCTCAGCGTCGTGCACGTCTGATGACCTGGGAGGCTCTTGTCTTGTGGAGGTTATTTCCAGACCCCCTCTCTCCCCTGCAAAAACCACCCCCAAATACACTCCCCAGAGAATTTCTCCACTGGGGTTTGAGCACAGAAAGTTTCTGTCTCTGACATGTTGAGGGGACAGCTTGAAATGCACCTCCATTTGCACCTGCTGAAAAAATGTGCTTTGGCAGCAGCAGCTCCACCACAGTTTTTGTTTCTGCAGTGTCACTCTATAAATAAATTATTCCATTCAAAATCCACACACAGCTACAACCCTGGTTTTGCATCTCATGCATTCAGAGTCATGAAAAGAGAGCTGACTCCATTTCTGTCACAATACACGTCTAAATAATTAAATAGAGGAAAAAAAGGCCCAAAGAGAGCCACGAATGGAGCAATTAAAGACCAAAGTTTAAGGGTGACAGTAATTTTTTGTGTCTCGTTACCAGTGCATGTATTTACACACCAGAGCAGTGAATCTGCTCCCTGGCTGCGGCTGATGGACCAATTCCATCAGCAGGTCAATGAAGTCCCAGAGCCCCACGACACAGGGATGCTGCTGGGACAGCGCAGTGCCACTTCCATGGTGACCTGTCGAAACAGGACAAGAGGGAGTGGCCTCAAGATGTGCCAGGGCAGGGTCGGGTTGGACATCAGGAGGAATTTCTTCATGGTAAGGATGGTCAGGCATTGGAAGAGGCTGCCCAGGGAGGTTTGGAGTCCCCATCCTGAAGGTGTCCAAGGAAGGCCTGGACGTGGCACTCAGAGCTCTGGGCTGGGGACAAGGTGGGGATGGGGCACAGCTTGGACTCCATGGGCTGGGAGGGCTTTTCCAGCCTCAGGGATCCTGGGATTCACTGTGTGAATTACGGATCCCAGGGCAAAACCCCAGCCTGAGCAGAGGGAAGGACACAGCATACTCCAGTGTGAATCCTGCTGGATCTGAGTGTTGCCCTATCCAATTCTGTGGGAAAACTCCAAAAACCAGCCAGTCATACCTTGTCCTTAAGAACTATTATCCCATTGACTAAATTAATTTATCCTTCAGTACTATCACACCAGAGATACAGATGTTAATTAGGCAGTTCAGATGCAGTTCAAGCCCCACAGATGCCAGTTCACTTTCTAAGGGCCTGGAACACAGCCGGGTGTTTCAGAGCCCCCACACCTTGGCTTTGGGGTCTCCTGGGCTCTGAGCACAGCCCAGCAGCACCCCGCAGGCTGCCTGCCAGCTTCAGGCATTCTTCACTCATTCCCATTCCCACTGCCACTCCATTTTTATTTACTGCTGCTGGGAGCAGGAGGCAGGCAGTGTGTGACCTCAGACCCACCGGAGCACAGCACGAGGAGTGATGGATTAGCAGGCTGGAAACAAGGAATTCTGCTGCTTTCTTGTGCCTAATGCAAAACAGCCCTCCGAGCCCGAGGAAAGCTTGGCACAGAGGTTTCAACATGTGTGAGCATCTGGAAGGATGGGGTAGAAATATTCAAGCCACGAAGGCCCATGGACAGGTTTTAAAATGGTTTTGGGGATTTATAAAGTACTCACTATTTGTTGCCCAGAGAAGCTGTGGCTGCCTCATCCCTGGAAGTGTCCAAGGCCAGGTTGGAGCACCCTGGGATAGTGGAAGGTGTCCCTGCCCATGGCAGGGGGTGGGACTGGATGGGCTTTAAGGTCCCTTCCCACCCAAACTTTCCACGATTCCATTTCCAAACACTTGCACACGAGAGCACTGAACTCGTGGGCAACCTGTCTGTGGAAATTTCACTTCTCTGGTCATCTTCAGGCAAGTGGTGCCAAGAGGCAGAAAAGAAGGACAGGAAACAAAGCAGGGGAAGGTTATGATGGTGACCAGCATTTTAATGCATTTTAGAGCAGAGCAGCTTCTGTGAACCCTGCTGAGCACACACAGCCTGGCCCTGACCAAGGGCTGAGGATGCAGAACGTGAGAATTCACCTGAATTTACCATTTAATAAAAGATCTCAGTAACTGCTTTTGTTTAGCAGAATCTTTAAATAAAGGCAGAAAATCCTGTACTAAAAATGGAGAAGGAGGTTTAACACACATTCTGAAAACAGATTCTGCACTGGGTAGGATCCAACCGGATGCTCCACACAGATACAGCCCATTAACAAAGACATGTCAGCTTTTCCCCCTCTGTATTTTTATGTACGTAAAGCACACACAAGAATATGTGTGTGTTCGAATCTGTCCCTTAGTCATCTGTTTAAAGAGCTTTTCACAGGAGGAAAGGAGCACTTACTCAGTTCCTGTTCTCCAGGTGTCTGAGCCTCAATCAGAAACTATTAATAAATTAAAGAACAAGCCTTTAAGACAAAAAAATCCTACCATATTTTTGAATGTTTGACTCAAAATCATCCTGCAGACAATTTGTGGTTCCAGCCTGGACTAACCCAAGCAGCAAACCACACTTTGGATGTTGCTCCTCTAAGACATTCGTCCCAGTGGAAATGTCTTCCAGTCTCCTGTCCCCACAAACCACCCGGGATGGGGAGTGCTCCTGCTGTTCCTCCCTGGAGCCCGTTTTCCCTGGCATTCCCTCCCTGCCCTTGCAGCACTCATTACTGCAGGGGGAAAGTGGGATGGGGATGCCTTTGGAGCCTGGCAAATCCTGCTCTTCAAAGAGAAGGTGCCCAGCTCCAATCTCCGGCAAGGCGGAGCAGGGACAGGGGCTGAGGTTTGGGGAAAAGCCTGGACGTGGTGCGGCCGGGGCCTGACCCACCCACCAGAGCAGACACAGCCAGACAGCGGCGGCTGCTGGGACACAGAACGGGGACAGGGCACAGCACTGGGCACCCCCGGGCTGGCTCGGCTCCCGCCAGCCTGAAAAGGGGAGCAGAGAAATGGAGAAAACCTGCTCGGACCATGAGAATTCCTGCTCTGGGAACAGCCTCAGGAACGTACCAGTGCTGGAGCACAAGAAGGCTCCCTTTGCAGATGCTGCACTATCCCCTGGAGAGCAGGAGCAGGGAAGGTGCTGGGGCTGGGCTGGGATCACAGCAGTCAGGCTGTGTTTAGTCCCTAACCCTGTGCAGGGTGACATCCTGGTTGTCAGTGCCTGTCACTCCTGTCCCAACAATTCACCTCCGAGCACAGACACGAGCAGCAAACGCCTCAGCAATGGCTGCAGGTCACAGTCTCCCTCTGAACGTGAACTTCTCCACAACCAGTCCTTGTTCTCTCCCTGCCACTCTAGATGTCACCAAAAAGTGATGTCTGAGGTGTCGAAACACCGCAGATCTCACGCTGTAAACAGCATTTACAATGTCCTGATTTCTCAGGACAAAAGCCCAGTCTGGGCATTCTTCTGTTGTAAAATTTAAATAAGTGCACAGGGAGTTGCTGTTGTGTCACACAAACAAACCCAAACCCATCCAAAGGGCATACTTCCAGCCTCCCTTACAACCAAGCTGGCTGGATTCATCTATTCCAGACTTTTTGCAGGCTCTGACTTTTGCTGATTTGTTCTCCACACACAAAATAACCCCTTTCAGATGTGGTTCAGACCATGTAAATTCTTTGCTTCTCCCTGTGGAAATTCCCAAGGATTGCAAACACTGTCCATGGACCTTCACAGCACCAGGGTGAGCATGAATTCCTACAGGTCTCAGATATCCCCTATGGTCCTTCAGGAACCACAGGTATTTTTAGGGATTCTAGTTACTGTCTCCAGGGTTCAGAGGGTTCACAGCCCTCACACCACCCTCCTGGGATTTGATCCTTTTATTTTAATAACAGCTCTCTTTTCACAGCACTCCTGAAACCCATCTTCTAGAAATGAAAGTTAAACAGTGCGATCTTACTTGGAAAAAAAGGAGAATCCACCTGCACTGCCCTAAAAAAACAAAACCAAAACAAACCTTCCCTATCATCATTTCTTTCCAGTAAGATTTAATTCCCTCCCTTTGTCATTTGCTAGTTTTCATGTTTAAATTTGTCCAAAGAAATCAAAAGAAGAATCCTATCTCTCCCCTTTCCTGAAACACTTGCAACAGCTCTCTACATATTCCCACCTCTTCTTAAGGGCTAATAAACTGGATTAATTTTTTGAGGTTTTTAAGTAGAAGAAAAGCTGAACAGAGACTTAGCCCCCCCTCTGAACCCTGCACAAAGCCTGGATTTCACAAGCTGACTTGCAGCACAAACACTCCTCCCAAAGAACACCTTTCAAACCTTATCTGGGAAGGTTTTGCAAAATAGGCATCAGGCACTAATTCTCTTTACACCACTAAAATTCTGCTTACAGATGGGAAGGAGTGGATAGAATTCCCTCAGTGTAAGTGGCTGTGTCCTGCCAAGCCCAGCCAAGGCTGAGCTGGATGTTTGGAATATCTGATGTTCAAAAGCTTTGGTTTGCTGCCTGCTGCAGAGGGAAATGACACAGTAAATGTCATTTTATGGGCCACAACACACAGGGTGGATCTGCACAGCCCGGAGTGGGCAAGGCACAGCAGTGAGCCCCAAACCCACGGCTTTCACTCATTTCCCAAAGTCTGGAATCCGAAGCTGCCAGGATGGCAACACTCCCACTCTCTGCTCTCTGTTATTGCAACAAATCCCAAAGATCTTAAAGCTTTCACATTTCCACGGATTCAACCTCGGTAACAGAATTCCCTGGAAATCCCAAAGATCTTAAAGCTTTCACATTTCCACGGATTCAACCTCGGTAACAGAATTCCCTGTGTCCCTCTGAGCAATCCAGGAGATGGCTCAGGCTGCTGCAGTGGCTGAACACCAACGCTGGCAGCACATCCAAAGGGTGAGTAATGTCAGGTTTGGTTTATGGGCTTTTTCCCTCCCTCCTTCAGTACTTCTGGCCTGATCCAGATGCACCCTGCCAAAATCTGTCCCCGCTGCACCATCATTCCATGAGCTATTTCACACCTCCCATTCCATTCTCATGTGGAGCCAAATCCATGCAGACACTGCTGGTGTCCAGCGTGTGACAGGATGGAATCTGTCCCTGGACACTGGGAGAGGCCAGGGCATGGCAGGGGGGAAGAATCTCCATGGCAGGGATGAGGCTCAGCTGTGCAGTTCCTTCCATGCCTTCCTGGCCATTGGATCCGGATGCCACACGTTTCCCAGCTTTGTGTGGATCTGGGAGACATTAACACGGGAGAGGGGAAGAGAGAAGCTCTAGCTAGGCAGGGGAAGTACTCTAAAAAGAAGAAAAATAGGAAAAAAAAAAAGGAAAAGGGCTCACCTCCATCCCTGCCCCATCCCTGCTCCCTGCTGCTCCCTCCTGCACGGGGACGTTCTGCACACAATTTCTGGGACACAATTACACCTGGGGCCATCCCGTGAATCTTTGGAGGTGTCAGGAAGGTGGGGGAAGGATCAGAAGTGGAGCTGGGGAAAAATTGTTCTATAAAGCCTTATCAAGTTCTCCAGGCTGACCTGAAACAGCCAGGGAATAATCCAGGGTTCATCTCTCCACTAAGCACTGCAAATCCCAAATATGAGGGATCAAAACATACTGAAATTCCAGTTTCCTGCACTGCCCACGGCTGGGACACAGCCATGTGCCCACCCTCAGAGTTTGCTGTGCTGCTCCTCACCTGGGCTGCTTGGCTGGAAAGTGCTCATTTTGTGCCAAACTGCCTCCAGGGGGTTGGAACAGGGCAGGGAAAACTCCCAGACAGGCACATTTGAGAGATGTCCACCTTGAGCCTTTTCCCTCTCCTGAGAGCACCTTTACAAACATGCACAGGCACACGGGAGAGCTGCCACAGACGGGAATTCCCTGGGGATCTGTCACCAACACTGCTGGAGCTCAGCTGGGCCAGGCTCCACCTCCAGAACAGGGCAGGATGCTCTGCTCCTCAGGATGCTCTGCTCCTCAGGATGCTCTGCTCCTCGGGATGCTCTGCTCCTCGGGATGCTCTGCTCCTCGGGATGCTCTGCTCCTCAGGATGCTCTGCTCCTCAGGATGCTCTGCTCCTCGGGATGCAGGATCCAGGATGCTCTGCTCCTCAGGATGCTCTGCTCCTCAGGATGCTCTGCTCCACGGGATGCAGGATGCTCTGCTCCTCAGGATGCTCTGCTCCTCGGGATGCAGGATCCAGGATGCTCTGCTCCTCAGGATGCTCTGCTCCTTGGGATGCTCTGCTCCTCAGGATGCCGGATGCTCTGCAGAGCAGGGACTCTGCAAACTGCCCCCCTGCCTGTGTGTATCAGTGTGTACTGACTGATAAGGTGGGTGCTCAGGAGGTGCTGAGGTGAATCATGGGAAGAGCTGCTATCCTAAACCCAGGAAAACGACCAAACACAGGCACTGACTCTGCACTGAACCTGCCAGTGCCCCACATCTCCCACAAAGGGTCATTCACTCAGGATATCGAAACACACCCATTATGCAGCATTTTACAAAGTCACACACATCAGCAGATGGGGAATCTGTGGGACAGAGCAGCAGATTCATCTGCCCAAAGCACCCCGAGATGAGAATTCCACACCAGGTGTCTGGGAGCAGATCAGGAATCCCCGTCTCCTGGCTGCTGGCAGCACACTGTGATAGCAAACCACTGGCTGGGGTTCTCCCTGCTGGGGTCACTGGCGTGTCCAGGTGTCCATGTTCCCCCTAAGTGACCTCAGCCTGAGCACACCCACTCCTGCCTCAGGGCTCATCCCTGGGCAGCTCTGCACAAGCTCAGTGAGTATTTGCTTCACGTTCTCCTTTTATCCCCCTCAGTGCTTCTCTTCTCCTGGTGGCAGCACCACAGGCAGCATCCCTGGACAACCGAGCCAGGGAAGAGGTGGAAACCCTCCCCACACCACAGAGGAAGTGTCACATCCCGGTATTCCAGGGCTGGAAAGGGAATTCAACACAGGCTGGGAAGAGAAAACGTGGCCTTTACCTGACAGGAGATCTGCACCAGGTACACGAGTTCCTTGGATTCACAGCCATTCCTGGTCACTTCGTTCTGTTCCTCCGGGAGTGAGAGCTGCACAGAGGGACAGGGAGAGAGGAGAGCAGGTCAGGGGCATGAACCAGCAGTGACACGTGGAGCACAGCAGCCACACCAACCTGCCCCAAGACACACTGAGTGTCAGGGAATCAGGGCACCAGGGAATCAGGGAAGGCCTTGTCTGGCTGGAGCTGTCACGGGGGGGACACTCAGCTCACTCAGCCCCTGGAGTGCCACTGGATTTTGGCACCTCCCCTGACAGGTTAAAAGTAAAAATATGGTTCAAAAATAAAACAATTACAGGGAGGCAAACTGTTCGAGGCATGGATTAAATCTCCAGCTTAGAAGTCTGCAAAATTAATTGTTCACTGAAAATATCTCTACAAATATTCACGTATCATACAACAGCCCTTGTCCCTACCCCTCTCCCCCCATTCTACTCATTTTTTACTTTATATGTTCAGGCACACATGAGATAATAAAACACATCTCCTAATTTCAGTGCTGTCAAGCAATTCAGCCCAGAACAGTTTTATGGCACCATTCATCACACACAGAGTCATTAACTGCATCATCAGGAGGGGCTTGTTTGGGAGCAGGGAGGAAACATTTCCCTGTCTCATTCCTGCACATGGACCGAGCCTGGAGCATCCCACTCCTGGCCCTGTTCCTCCCACTAGTCTTGATATCCTGCACTGAAAATGGCTGGTGTTTAATGATCTTCTCTGAGAACAGAAATCACAAATGATCATAGGCAAATTAAGACTGTTTGCAAAGCAAATAAATAAAGGAAATGTGTACATAAAACTTAAAAGGCTGTAAAAAATCCTAATTAGCCAAGAGCAAAAAAATCCTGAAACAAATGAAAGCAGAAATGAAAAAAAGGCTGAGGAGAAGAATCACAAGTTGCTGTATTTAATGAATGTCAGCAAGAGAAAATCAGAGGTGGGTGGTGAGAGACATCTCCTGAAAGAGGGACATGGAAGGCAAAGTTCTCTCCACACGAATGACCACAACACCCTGAAATAATTTAACTTTGTGATCTGCCAGGATTTCCCTCCTGTCTGTAGGGAAGTCCCAGAGCCCATCAGCCCTTCTCTCCACCAACCCAACTCCTGGAGTACTCATTTCTTTTCTGATGGCTGTAGACAGATAATTAACAAGATTCCTGGACCAAAGAAAGTCTTTGGATTTGTACAATTTATTATCAGTGTAGGCTGCTGCCATTAATGTGATTAAACACAACCATAACTTCTGCACTGCACCTTCCCCCCGACTTTATCACCATTCTGTGCTACCAAATGTCACAATTAAAGTGCTACTGAGTTTTGAAACTACAGCCAAAGGAAACCCCAAGGATGCAGTACAGGAGAGCTCACACATGCTGGAAGTATTTTCCATGTTTGCCAGGTACAAGGAGCTCTGGCTCAATTAGGCCACAGAGGGACGGAGCAGCTCTCCTGGGAGGAAAGGCTGGGAGAGCTGGGAGTGTTCACCTGGAGAGGAGAAGGCTCCAGGGAGAGCGCAGAGCCCCTTCCAGAGCCTAAAGGGGCTCCAGGAGAGCGGCAGAGGGACTTGGGACAAGGGATGGAGGTACAGGACACAGGGAATGGCTTCCCACTGCCAGAGGGCAAAGATAGATGGGATATTGGGAAGGAATTGTTCCCTGTGAGGGTGGGAAGCCCTGGCACAGGGTGCCCAGAGAAGCTGTGGCTGCCCCTGGATCCCTGGAAGTGTCCAAGGCCAGGCTGAACAGGGCTTGGAGCACCCTGGGAGAGTGGAAGGTGTCCCTGCCCATGGCAGGGCTGGACTGGATGAGCTTTACGGTCCTTTCCCCATGAAACCATGGTGTGATTCTGTGAATTAATATGGGTTTCCTACTCATGGAGAGAAGTTTCCAGGCTTTAATCTCCCCTGTACTCATTGAGGGCACACAGACCCCACCAGCCCTCAGGGCAATCCCAGGCTGTGCCTTCATGAAGTGTATTGGTGCCAAGGCCCACCACCACAGGCTCCCAAAAACCAGCAGCCAGGCAACAAATCCACCAAGATGCAACTGCAGAGCTCCCTCAGGGAATTCAGGGCCTGATTCTGTACAGCAGAAGGTGGGGTAGAGGAAGGCATGGGGCAGGTTAGGGGGGGCTGAATGCATCCCCCTCCCTCTCACACACAGATCTGCACCAGGCTGGGCTCCAGCCAGGCCAAGCCTCTCCACAGAGTCCCCAGAAAGAGCAGGGAACCACCTGCAGCTGTGAGGTCCTTGTGTGTGGGACACCGAGGTGCAGCAAACCCCATTTCCAAGACACACCTGCCCGAGGAGCCCCCTGCTGATGCACAGGCAGGGAGCTCACACCCACCTCAGTCCCCGCCGCAGTCCCTGTCCAGACACACCCACTGCAGTGACAAGTGACATTTCAGTCCCCTGACGTGCCCCACATCCATCAGCTGTCTCACTCAGAGGGAAGCTGCAAAAGCCAGCTGAACCCCACTCCCCTCCCACAGGCAGCCTGGTGCTGACTGAGACAGGGAGAGAACTGTTTACACAGGGAATCTATTGGGTTTATCCTACAATCTAACTGTCCTCGCAGCAAAATGCCCCCAGAGATGAATATTCACTCGTGTTCCCCAGCCCCATGCGGTTCAGTTTGGATTTTCCTTTGCTAATAGACCTGCACTAAAGCTCTCCCAAAAATCCTGGATGCCCTGATGTTTGAAAGCCTTTCCTGCTGCTGCATCTCCTGTAAACAGAACATCCTGGAAAGCACAGCTGCCCCCGGGCTTGATTTGAAATCCAAGCACAAAGCAAAGGCCCCTCCTGACCTCAGTGGACTCTGGACATGACTCGCAGGCAGAATTTGGTTGACTCCAAAGTGAGACATTGATTTCTGTGTTCTGAAACAACAGAGCAGCCAGTGGGCCTGGAGGACACCCCTGTAGCTGTGCCAGTGTGCATCACTGAGGTAAATAACCTGTAAACAGCATTTATGGCAACTGATCAGAGCTGAACAGCATCAACTTTATAACAGATCATCTGAAATCACACTGAAATTGGTTGTCAGACCTCCTGAACCTGATGAACAATTATGATGCATTAGATCCCATTAGGTTCATTTATTATTGGAACACATATGCTTAGCTAGGATGAGCGGATAGGGCTGACTTCATAAATCAGATTTACAATATCCCAAACTCATCACCTGTAGCAATTTATGACACACAAAGAAAGCCTTAAAGATGGTCACACCACACTTTATGTGCTGTAAACGTTGTAGAATCCCAGAATCCCAGAGTGGTTTGGGCTAGAAGGGGCCTTAAAGCTCATATGGTTCCTTGGCAGGGACACCTCCCACTATCCCAGGCTGCTCCAATCCCTGTCCAACCTGGCCCGGGACACTCCCAGGGACGGGGCAGCCACAGCTTCTCTGGGCAACAGTGTCAAAGTTTTCAAATAGCATTCAAATTTGTCTTTACACAGCTGGGGACAGGACTGGGAGTCTCCACTCTGCCTTTCTGCACACACCCTCCAAGAACTGATGATGAATTAAACACTGATAGTTTTTGCTCTACCACCAAACTGGCACCACGAGCTTTGGGCTCTTTTTGCCCAAGGGCAGTACCTGCTGGCCAAGACTTTGCTGAACACAGATACAGGAGGTCAAGCTTAAAAATGCTTCCAGTTCATGTCCAAGACAGAGGCTCATTTCTGGCAGGCTGGGAGATAAGGAGTGATTACAGGGGAGGATATCCTCCAGAGGATAATTTATTGGCTGTTCCTTTTGTACAGAAGAGCAGCAACAAAGCAGGAGGGTGAGTTATGATATGGCACATTCAGAATTTAAAAGAATTAAAAGCCAACTTTTGAGATCTGTGCAAACGTTTTTTGCTTCCAACCACTGCAGAGTCTTGTGTGCTCCTCTTACAAACTGCAAGAGCTGTGAAAAATCATCTCAAGAAAAGCACTACATCAATCTGCTGCCAGGGCTGGGACTGTTGGCTCCTAACAAATGCCAAATCCTGACCAGGTAAGACCTGGTGACCCTGACCCCCAGATGTCAAAGGATGCTCCATCAGACAGCTCTGACTTTCATCTCCTTGTTTCCCTTGTTTGGAGTGACGCTCACTCCATCACCCAGCTCTCCTGGTGAAAGGATAATCTGTGAGAAGCCTGGGAAGTGTGGATTTGATTTGTTTATGAAATTTATTTCGACTTCTGCTTCATAAAGCCATGAACAGACTGATCTCACTCACTCACACCACAGAATGTGAGCAACACAGAGCTGTGGCAGAGAGCTGGCAGCAAAACAGCACCTACAAATAAAAATTTTACATGCAAAAAAAAAGAGAACAAAAAAGAAAAGTCCAAACAAATCCCTCTCCTCAACAGAATTAAAGTTAAGGTTAGAATTTAATGGGGGAGGTACTCAGTAATTAGATGATAATTAATTAATGAGAACTGTAAGCTAGGAAAATAACCTTGGTTCCAAACAGAAGGAGACCATCCTTGCCAGATTCCAAACCTGCCTGCATTTCCTGTGCAGGTAATGGTGCAAACTTACAGCAAGCATTAAGCAAACTTTAATTAAACGAATCCACTGAGATCCCACCTCAGGTCAGAGGTGTGGAGCTACCCTGACCTGGGACAGAGCCAGGGAGTACCATTCCAGGGAGCAGCAAACACCCGCGGAATAACTCCTGCAACTCCTGGAGCCAATTTCAATATCCCGCACAGCATCTCCCAGGCTCTCACCCAAATTCCTTGGCAAACGAGGCGCTGAGGTGTCAGCAGGAAGCCAAGGCACCCGCAGGCTGTGCTGTGTTTGCACCCCAGGGACTGGCTCCTGCAGGAGGCTCTGGGGCTCTGCCTGCGCGTAACTGAGACAGGATTAAACCGCGGGGAGCAAACAGGAGCTGCTCCAGCCGAACGTCAGCACCGTCACCAACGGGCAGCACCCCCCGAGCCGTCACAGGCACTGCTGGCACCTCGCAGACAGCGGCAGAGACCTGCCTGGCCTCGGCCCGGGCCTGAGGGCTTCTCGTGGCGAACACCTCATGGCCGAGCACACAACTGTGGAGCTCGGAAAAGCCTCTGCGGCCACTGAGCCCAGCCGCTGCCCCGGCACGGCCAAGGCCACCACTGACCGTGTGCCCGGGTGCCACATCCACGGGGATTTTAAATCCCTCCAGGAACGGGCACTCCACCACTGCCCTGGGCAGCTGCGCCAGGGCTGCATCACCCCTCCATGTGGAAGTTTTCCCTAGCATCTGATCTAAATCTCCCCTGGAGCAACTGGAGGCTGCTTCCTCTCATCCTGCCCCTTGCTCCCTGGGAGCAGAGCCCAACCCCTCCCATCTACAGCCTCCTTTAAGGGAGTTGTGGGGAGCAAGAAGGTTCCCCCTGAGCCTCCTCTCCTCCAGGCTAAACAGCCTCAGTTGCCTGGATATAAAATGAATAGAGCTGCTCCCTACAGCTCTTTCTCTGTGCTTCATGGTATTAATTATTCAACATTCATTACTGTTATTTATAATAATATTGTTATCCACATTGTAAATAATTATAATATAGTATAACTATAGATAAACAGATGCATCTAAATAGGATTATTTGTATATAAATATATTATTTGCATTATTTGTATAATAAATATTATTGTATTTATAGAACAAATAAATTATACCTATAATATAAAATATAATGAGAATATAATTCTATTTATATTTCTATAATGACTATAACTTTTATATTTTAAGTTTGCTGTAAAGTACAAGCAATTTAGCCTCATTAGCAGACCCTCTTCCCTGTGACCCCACAAGACAGACCAGCAGCATCTGGCCCAGTGGTCCAGGCAGGATGAGGAGGTCACACCTGTAGGGATCTGAGGAGACAGGGATGGCAGGAATGCTGACCAAGACTTCAGCCAGGAGTTTTAAGCCAGTGGAAAAGCTGCTGCTTTTCCTGGCAGAGGTTGTGTCATTGTTCCAAGAAAACCTGGTGATCTTGTCACGTTTTTCCAGGATGGAATTTCAGGTTAAATCCCTGGGGAAGGCAGCCAGACAAGGCAAGGGGAATTTCTACTGCTCACACTCGGCCATGGCAAGAGCTCATGAAGTCTCCAAACCCTGCTACATCTGATAACTTTCCCGACAGGACTAGGAATGACGTTTTTTCTCTCCTCCTAAGCCACCACACTGTACTGACTCTTTGATGTCTGTTAATTCCTGATGTTTGAGCAATTCAGCAGACGAGAGGAGGGCAGAACCCCAGGACCAGCAGCACCTCTCTGGAACGTGTGCCCTGGTGGAAGTCTGGCTGGCACGGAATAGGAGGCTCATTTCCCTGTGAAGTACTGCTATGTTTGAGTAAAACCAAATTATTCTGAGATCCAAATAACCTTGGGACAAATGCTGAAGACATTAAAAGCCTGAACACTGATCAGATTCCGAGAAGCTGCCTCGTTATAAGGAAAGGCTTTTCCCACCTCTCCCAGCTCCAGCCCCAACATCCAGTTCTTGCACTAGTTCCTAAATTACCCTGCTGATTCAAACCCCACTTCATCCTCATTATCCAGGCCATTACTCACAGCAGCTTGTCTGGCAATGGGGCACCTTCAAGACCTTTTGATATATTTGAAGATTTTATTATATTTGAAAATTTAGGTTGGCAAATCTTCTCAAACAGGGAAACATTTTCTACCTAATTACTCTGACAGTATAAATGTATTTATCTGGCCTATTTTGCCTCGCTCCAGCTTTCTCTTGCTAAATGTACTAATTATCCTCCCACACTTCCCCATCTTCTCCTGCTATCCCTTCTCATCCTCAGCTGTGGCTACAGAGCAGGAAAAGAACATTTCCAACAGAGTGGTTTCTTTACCCAAGCACAAATATCCTGAAGTAATGATCAAAGTAAAGACAAGAAAGCTCTGTTTAAAGAGTAATTTTCTATCTGACTCTCCCTTTCTTCCCTGCTACTCCAAATCACCCCTTTGAGAACTCCAACTCCATACTCAGGAGCAGCAAAAAAATACACAGAAAATCAAATATGGCTTGATAAAAGAGAAAGGGAAAATGCACCTCCTGAAATGCCACACAATCACTACCCCAGGCTCACCAGGGTGCGAGTGAATCCCTCGCTGCGGGTCTGAACCATGTGGAGTGTGGGACATTATCCCTGGACAATCCATGGAGCACCAGGGGCTGTCTGGTGAGCAGAGATCCAAGCCAGTCGCATCCCCGATGGCTGGAGTTTGATCTTTAAGGACCCTTTCACCCCCAACCATTCTGTGTTTCTCTGTTTCCATATCCATTTCCTATAGAAGGTGAGACAAAATCATGTGGAAGGGTTTGGATGCTGGAATTAAACTCAAAGGCACCTCTGCAGCAAAGAGGAAGATGTCTCTGTGCAGAGATCTGCTCTGTGGTGCCCAGGGACAGGACACGAGGGAACGGCCTGAGGGGCCTGAGGGTCAGGCTGGAGAGCAGGGAAAGGCTCTTCCCCCAGAGGGTGCTGGGCACTGACCAGGCTCCCCAGGGA